>BQNB010036618.1:0-49996 GCA_026074375.1 Tanacetum coccineum | reverse complement strand
GAACACGTGTTCTATCCAGGCCCTGTCTGGGGGTGTGAAAGTCTCATGGATGATCTCTGGGCTAGTGAGCTGATTATCTCCATCTTCAGCCCAACAGATGGGTGATCAACGCTTACACACATACAACGCTTTGAATGGTGCAGCCTTAATGTTGGTATGGTAACTGTTGTTATACGAGAATTCCACCAATGGTAAATATCTATCCCAAACTTTTCCAAAGTCGAGTACACAGGCACAAAACATGTCTTCTAATGTTTGAATGGTCCTCTCACTTTGACCATCAGTCTACGGGTGATAGATTGTACTCATATCTAATTGAGTACCTAAAGCTTTCAAAAGCGATTGCCAAAAGTGGGATGTAAACCTGCTATCAAGATCGGAGATGATTGAAACTTACACACCATGCCTCGACACTACTTCCTTCAAATATTGTCTTGTTAATTTTTCTATCGAGTCGTCTTCTCTCATAGTTAGAAAATGTGCAGACTTAGTGAGACGATTAACGATTACCCAAATCGTGTCTTGACCGGTTGCCATCTTTGGCAACTTAGTCACAAAGTCCATCGTTATGTTCTCCTATTTCCATAGCGGAATTTTTGGTTGAACCAACAATCTAGATGGCTTCTGATATTCGGCCATAACTTTGGCATACGTTATACACTTGCTGATGTAGGTGGCAATTTCTACTTTCATGTTAGGTCACCAATATAACTTCTTCAGATCTTGGTACATCTTATCCAATCCAGGATGGATGGAATACTTTGACTTATAAGACTCATGCATAATCAAAGCCCTCAAGTCACCAAAACATGAAATCCAACTCCGGTTGTTCAAACATAATGTTTCGTCAGCACGAGGTTCAAGCTTATTAATCATACCTTATAGGTCTTTGGTTATGAAATTCTCTTCCTTTTTGGCTTCCGATTAAGCACTCGGAATCTATTTAGGAATGTTTAACCCAATAGTCATGACTAAGGCCCAAACTTACAATGGCTTAACTCTTTTCTTTCGGCTCAGTACCTCAGCCACCACGTTCGCCTTTCCTGGGTGGTATCGGATCTTATAGTCGTAATCACTCAACAACTCTAACCACCGTCGTTGTCTTATGTTCAACTCTTTCTGATCAAGAATATGTTGCAAACTTTTAAAATCAGTAAACACGACACACTTCGTACCATACAGATAGTGTCTCCACATCTTCAAGGCAAACACTACTGCACCAAGTTTTAGGTCGTGTGTGGTATAGTTCTTCTCATAGACCTTGAATTGGCGGGATGTGTAAGCTATGACCTTCTCCTTTTTCATTAAAACCGCGCCCAACCCTTTATGCGAAGCATCGCAGTAAACCACAAGGTTCTCACTTCCCTCAGGTAAAGCCAAAATCAGCGCACTATACAATTTTTGTTTCAACATCTGAAACACAGCTCCGACCTTTTATCCCCAATCAAACTTCACGCTTTTCTGGGTTAATTTCGTCATAGGCCTAGCGATCTTAGAGAAACCTTCAATAAATCATCGGTAGTAATCGGCCAAACCTAAAAATTGACGAATATCGGTTGGTGTCTTGGGTGACGCCCAATCCTTGATTGACTCAATCTTAGCAGGATCAATGTGAATGCCTTCACTATGAATCACGTGATCGAGAAATTATACCTTTGAAAGCCAAAAATCGCACTTTGAAAACTTGGCCAACAATTCCTCCTCCTTAAGTAACTTCAAAATTAACTTAAGGTGCCCTTCATGCTCTTTTCTGCTCTTGGAGTAGATCAAAATATCATCGATGAATACGATCACGGATCTACCCAGGTATGGTTTACATACTTGATTCATGAAATCCATGAATACCGTAGGTGCGTTAGTCAAGCCAAATGGCATTACTTGGAACTCGTAGTGACCATAGCGAGTCCTAAACGCCGTTTTTGGGATGTCTTCCTCATGAACTCTGAGTTGGTGATAACTAGATCTCAGGTCGATCTTAGAGTAAACTCTTGACCCTTGAAGTTGATGAAACAAATCATCGATTCTCAGGAGTAGGTATCGATTCTTCATAGTAAGTTTGTTTAGTTCACAGTAGTCGATACACATCTGAAAAGATCTATCTTTCGTTTTTACAAACAAAACCGGAGCTCCCAAGGGTGAGGAATTGGGTCTTATAAATCCTTTGTCAGAAAGTTCTTGCAACTAAGTGGATAACTCTTGCATTTTGGCTGGTGCTAATCGATATGGGGCTCGTGCTATAGGTTTAGTACCAGGGACTAAGTTGATTTTAAATTCAACTTGTCGAGCAGGCGGTAGTCTAGGCAAGTCCTCTAGAAAGACTTTCAAAAATTCTCGTATAATTAGCACATCCTTAAGTCGCTTCTCCTCTGACTTATCCTCAGCCTTCTTGGATGTAACTTGCACTAGATAAGCTTGACATCCTTTTTGTATATACTTTTGGGTCTTTTTACATGATATGATATACAGCTTTGACTTACTTCCACTATCATAATCATTACCTCATATTATCAACATCTCATCCCCATAAGGGATACGAATGATCTTCTCATTACAAACGATCACCGCATGGTACTTTGCCAACCAATCCATGCCAATGATGACGTCAAAACTACCAAGTTCTACAGGCATTAGATCGATGTCAAATGATTGACCTAATAATCCTAACGTACAGCCTCTAAAGATAACATTAGTTTTTGAAATTCTTTCATCGACAAGTTCTACGGCATAACTAGTATCTAAAATGGATGGTGCAACATCAAGTAGGGTTGTAATGAAACTGAACGTTTAGTGAAAATTTCATGAACTGTTCGGTAATAAGTTCGTTTATGTTTGTTTATTTATTAAATGAATGAACATGAACAATATTTTACATTTGTTTAGTTAAATGAACGAACATGAACAAAAGTCACGTCCATTCATTTATGTTCGTGAACGTCCGATAATACGTTTGTTAACGTTCGTTTATGTACGTTTATTTGCTTATGTTCATATATCATATATTTTAATTAGATACTTTTAAAATTGGTTTGTTTAAACAAAACAACACTTATTAAACAAAATATTATGCATAATTTAATCAAGCTTATGTTTTTTGTCTACATCAATTAATGTTCGTTTATCGCTCGATTAGTTTCTTAACGAACAAACATAAACAACTTATTTTCTTAATAAGCGAACATGAACAAGAAAATTCATTCGTTTAAGCATTCTTGTTCATTTATTTAACCGGTTAAAATTAACTGAATGAACATGAACAAGGATCCGTTCATGTTCGTTCGGTTCATTTACAGCCCTAACATCAAGCAAGGCACTAAAGGTAGACGACACAAAACTTCTATCGGCACCCGAATCGAATAACATAGAAGCATAACAGTTGTTGAGAAGGAACGTACCTATGACGACATTGGAATGGGGGTTTGCTCCTCCTCCTCCAGTAGTATAAGCCTTTGTTGTAGCTTCATTGCCCCAGTCTTATTTCCAATCTTGTTTCTAGTCTTGTTCCCATAGTTCTGATTCCTTAACTTTGGATAATCCTTCCTATAATGTCTCGGCCTTCCACACTCATAACAAACAACACCTGGCTGATTCCTAACTGAGGTCATATGAGTGTTTAGAGCAACAGCGGCAGTACAATCTCTAGTCATGTGACCAACCCTTTTATAGTTTTCATACCTCATAGTACACGGACCTTCATGATGTAACCTACACTTGTTGCAGTATAGGAGAGACCCAACATACCCTTTTCTTTCATTGTTTTTGGTCGTGTAAGATCTTACCACATTCTGGCCTCTAACATTTTGTCACTTGAAAGATGGTTGCTGCCTACGGTTGTCTCTCGAGTTGTTATCAAACCTTCTCTTGTTTTCAGCATTTCTAGCATAACCCTTCAGCTTTTGATCCATTAGATTGTTAGCAACTCGGATCACATCTTAAAGTCTAGTGAGCTTAGCAGCGATCACATTCCCCTGGATATTATCAGGAAAACCTCCATTGAATCTCTCAACCTTGTCCTCCTCATTTGGGACCATTCTAGTATACAACAAAACCAATTCTTGAAATCTCCTGATATAAGCAGTCAAGTCATTTCCTTTCACAGTCAACTTTTACAACTCAACCTCCATCTTCTAAATTTTGTTTCTCGGGTAGTACATCTTTGTCATCAACTTCATAAGTTATATCCATGTCATGGCATATGCAGCCTCAATCGCAATCGCTCTCTTATGCGAGTTCCACCATGTCAAAGCACTGTTCAGTAGTGTGCATGTAGCATACTTTACTTGGTACTTTTATGGACAATTACTAATGTGGAACACCGTCTCTATTTTCTCAAACCAATGAGTCAACCCAACCACTCATTCTGTTCCATTAAAGTTAAGTGGCTGGCACTTCAGGAAGTCTTTGTGCACTCTCGAGCAACAAGCATAAAACCTCCAAAGTTATAACCATTTCCTCCTTCGTTCCCATTACCATTTCTATTGTCGTTTCCATTGATGTTTCCTCCACCATTTCCATTTTCATTCACTCCTCTATTTCTGTTTCCTCCTCCATTTCCACCTTCATAGTCATCACCATTTTTGTCTCCCTGTTCACCCCCACCTTCCACAAGGGGTTCAAGGTTTTTGCTAGCGTCGCGAGCTTCCAATGCTTCTGCTAACCGCTTTACGTGTCATCCTCGCTCCAGATCATGTGTTAGGCATTGTCCTATAATATAACAATACACCACACGATGAGATTATAGGTAATACGAGATTATTAACGGGGTTCAATAAAAATAACGGGTTTCATCACATGGAAACACACAATAAAATAAATTCATGATAATGCCATGATTTAATAATAATGCAATATGCAATGAGTAAACAAAAATAGCATTAAATTAAGAACATCATAACATAGATTAATATATATTAGATTTCATATCGTCAAATGCCAACGATTACATTATGGTTTCCAAAAGATAGGATTTATAAATCCCTAACAATATGCTACTACTAGATACTATAAATCAATACTAGAACAATTATGGAACAATCTAGGATGGTAGCCTAAGTGCCTCCTAGCACAAGCCTCGAGCCTAGCAATCCTTATGCGATTATAAAATTGAAAACATCGAATCTGTCCTATCTTTCTACGAACACGCAACTCCCTTCCCTGAAGTCGGGAAACTCTTTGACTTGCAATATCCAACATGCCTCTAAGTCTCGTATTATCTTGCTCTAGCTCACTAATACTCTCTAACAAACAGCACTCCGCTAACCCGTCGCTACAATCCTGTGCCCTTGATCCTTCTGAATGCCCTCAATAACCTAAACTCGATGAACTGGGATCTCCAAAGTGTAATCATGAAATATCTATACCAGGTCTCCTAATGTCTCATAAGTACCCTCTATAGCTCCCTCCTCTTAAGCATGCTCAAGGATATCATCTGGCATTACAAGATGCGTAACCCTCTCAACTCTAACCTCTACTAGGCCCCTCGCACTCGTCTTGACCTCCTCTTGAGCAACAGTCTTAACCACAACCCTAGCATCTATCCCCTTAGCTCTAAGAGCATCTGCATATGCAATACACTCATTGATCTCCGCCTGAATCTCGAGGTCGATATCAGGCTCTGAGTAAGGCTCATTACTACCCTGGTAATGTTGGGAATTATATTTGAGTTGATAAGACAAAACACGAATGAAATAAGATAGAAACAAAAGGACCAAAGTCGTCATTGTGAGATTAACTCAACAGGTAAACAACTTTTAATGTGGTGAGAAGAAAGTGAATTTTCTTCTGTCAACGCCTGAAATCATTCCCCTTAAACTTATCTAACTTTCCAAACTTCGCAGTCATATCTTTAACAGTGTCTCCCATGGTTAAAACCAGGAAAAACGTTAATATTTGTAGGAATTTTATCTGGTGTATGAATGGTTTATAATCTGGATATCAATCTGAATTGTGTAATCACTTTCAGATTAAAGTATTTTGACCCTATATGCCTCGGGTTTACGAAATCCTTAATCGGATAAGACAAATTGGCAATCAAATTCTAAGGCATGAGAAATCGATCAGAAAACTGTAAAATATTATATGTTGTTCTCTTCACCAAATAAGATCATAATCTGGTTTTAAATAACCACCAAAAAAGTAGTTATTTTCGGTTATTTAGTAACCACCAAAAAGTACTTATTTTTTGTTATTTAGTAACCACCGCAAAGTAGTTATTTTCTATTATTTCCTAACCATCACAATGATTATTAAAAGACACATGTCAATTATTATCGGTTTTGGCAGATCTAAAGAATATTGTTCTTTGTATATTGCCCTTTACCTCTACTATCTCTCTCTCTATTGTCGATACCAAGCTAACTAAGATGTGCACTCCGCAACCTCTATGACTCTCTTGATCTAAACTTGCATAATACCATGTGTCTCAATCAGCGACACAAAAAACCTAAAATGAAGTTGAAACAACTAAAATTACCACAAAACTTCTGCGTTACAACCCATACCCGCATCACCCAGTTTTTTAGGTGCCGCTACTAATGGAGAATAGTCTGAGTAGTGTCGGATTCTACTAGCTTAGGTCCGACAAACACGATTCCGTATCAAGATGATTAAAATCTTTTATGAGATATTCTTTTTCTTTTTAGTGTGGTTTTTTTTAGTCTAGATCTTTTTTATGTTTTTTGTTTTGTAATTTCCATTTGATTACTCCATTCTTCATTATGAAGAATGTGAATCCATCATCACCACCCAGATCACCAACTTTACCCATTAGTAGAAGGGTTCAAAGGCTCGATAAGCTTCTTGAATCTTTAGGCAAAAATGTTCCACCTCTCATTAGTGAACCTTCTTACCTAGAAGGAAAACCCAAATTTGAGTTAGTTGTAGGAGATGAAGAGAGTAAGGATTTAGGAGATTGAGAGTGTAAGGATGAAAAAAGATAGGAAAAAAGGGGAATGGATAGAATATGATAAACCCCTTGACTTAGCTGATACGTGCGATGAATCAGTCTATGAGACCCTAATAGAGAAAATACCAAGTTGTTTATTAAACTTTTATTTTAGGATCAAAAAGGGGGATCCTAGTAACCTAAAGATTCCATGCATGATAGGGCGTAAGTTCATTGCCAGCGCCTATATCGATTTAGATTTTCCCATGAATATTATGTCCTTAGCCTACTACAGAGCCATTAGGAATCAAGAGTATGAACATGGAGGGCTAAATTTTGTTGGGATTGGAAAGGATATGCATGTGTTTGTAGGGAATATAAGTCATGTCATCGATTTCACCATTTTATAGAATGTTGAGGCAAACTTTGATCATAGCTTATCTCAAGTAGTTTTTGGACGACCTTTTGTGGAAACAACTAAGCTAATACTTAATAAAGAAAAACGATCAATCACATTCATGGACGGAATTAACGAAGTCACTTTTAAAACACCATATATAGATTCAGAAATGGAAGACTTGACTAGTGAATGGAATGACCTAATGTCGTCTAGAGTAATACTTAGCGATGATGATTTTAGGAGAGGATGTGAAAGTCAGTTGGATTTAGAGGACATATTTTATAAAGATATTGACAAGCTTGGTCCAGACTATAATTAGAAAATTGAATGTCTAGATCTTGAAGGACCCCTTGAAGCCAAGAATAGTAGGACAAGCAAAAGAGTCACATAAGGAGAGCGACTCTGAGTCTAGATAGAAGACTCGTTAATAAAGAAAAACGCTTATTAGGAGGTAACCTAATATTTTATTTTATGCATTTTATAAGTGTCATGTGTTTTTAATTTTCTTTATTTGTTCTTCTTATATGTGTTGAATTAGTAATTTATCATGATTTTGTTGTGTATCTGTAACCTCTCGACTAATTACAATCAAAGATATTTTACATAAAATAAGTATAGGGGAAAATATTCGTTTTTAAGGACCATTTCATATATGTAAAATAGATAGTTTAAGTTAAATTCGTACTTTTATGTTTTGTTTGTTTGTTTTGAGTCATATGTTTGTACTAACCGTTTTTGTGGCATATGCAGTAAAAAAAATTCAAAAAATCATTAACAGGATATGTTTGCAGAAATTTTTTCAGATTCCGAAGAAATAAAATTTCACAGTGTGTGGAGACGGCGTCAGGATTAAATCCTGACGGCGTCACCACTGTAGCAACAAAGAAATTCGAGTTTTTTTGAATTTTTGTAAAGATATTTTTGTTTAATTTCCATATGTATTAATTTTTTATATTTTTGCACGATTACCTTAGTACTAACATTTTATCTTTATTGCTTACTCAGGATCTTAGTTTATGATTAATAGGATTGTATATTATTTCCTGTCAATTTTACTCTTGGTATGGTTATCTTTTTCTTTGATTCACATATTATATTAGATGAGGATAGTCTGGAAGCTCTTAGGATTTTTGCTTGGATGATTCTTAGATGATGATTTAGCCGGTTTATCTCGTTTCTTCTTCGATATTGAGCAAACTAGGGGAGTAGTAATTTCTCTCGCTTTTTTTTATCTTTCCTTTATTCGTTTTTGGGTACTTATAGAACATTTAGGACAATGTTCAAAATAAGTGTAGAGGCTAATAAAAGCCTTAGAAACTATTGTTTCATTTGCATTTGCTTTGTTCTTAAAAAGATGGGTAATATACCGAAACATAGTTTAGGACGGTACTTTTGGCCCAAATTAAAAAAAATTATGGCATATATCGGTGAAACTGTAGTATTAGAAGCGTCTCATGAATAGGAGTTATATGACTAGCACAAAAACCCTACCATTCAAAAATTCCACCCCAAAAATATGAGGTTCGCCCCTAGATCTTTAGGAATAAAAGCATTCATTTTTAATGCTTATGAGAGTGTATCGGTAGTATTATAGATTCTAGAACTTGCTTTAGCTATTCATCCCTAGACTCCTAGTGAGATCGCATTCGTGTGATTAGGATTTGTTAAGTGATAAGAGGAATTAGGATAACCCTTGTTTTTAGCCTTCGTTTGTTATGGTTATGATGATCTCCTCAATCATATAACTACCCCCACACCCTTGCTTCACACTTATTTTTAGTGCAAGATACCTCTAGTACACCCCTCTGAGCTTATCCTTTTTACGGTTCTTGTAATTTTCTGGTAGATTTCGGATTATTAATGAAGATCATTGTTTACACCCCACCAAAATGTTACACCCAAATCGCCTTAGCCTTCTTTGTATGTACTAATTTTTAGTGCATTATTGTTATCACCATTGTTTAACCCTAGTTAATTTTTTACTTGATTACATGGTTGCTAAGCCGAGTCTATTGTTAATGTATATAGTTTTGGAATGATTGGGATTCATGGTAGTTTTTTTATTATATGGAGACATAGGGAAGAAAGTCAAATTATTACCCTCATATGTGCTTAATATACTTCATGTTTATTGATCCTTCTTAATTCAGATCATTAATTAGGTTATTTGATTGAGTATTAAAAACTCAAGTATAGGGGTGCAACTATAAGCCCAGAGTCATGTATAATATTATTTATTTTTAGCAGATTGTAGGGCAAAGTCTATATAAAAAATGAAGGAAAAAAGCAACAAAAAATGTTAGAATATATGAGCTGCCATCTTGCTTATGTTTATATCAAGAATGAGTCAAGAAAAGAAAAAGAAAGAGCTTGATGTAGAGTTGTGTATATTTGTCCTGGTTTTTGTCGAGTCTTGGCTTAGAAACGCCTTTTACATGTATTCTTGTAGATAATTAGTTTGCCACCAGTCAAAATTCCCTTATATCCCTAACTGTGTTTCCTTTACCTTATATCTTACATTACAACCCTTTAAGATACCTCTTTGATAGTAATTCGTAGGTGCTTACGCTAAAGTGTTGGAGGTTTTGATCCTTTATCAAGTTTATGGTAATCTATATACTATGACTGGTAGTGAGTGTTTATTTTTCCTGTTTCCTATAAATTTTATAATTCATTATTACACCAAGAGAAAGAGATAATCAAACACTTATGTGAGGTGCTAGTATATAATTTCCGTGCTTTTAATTATGAGGTTAATTCGGTTATGTCATAAACTATCTTTATCGAGTAGGTTAAATGCCCCCGACTTTGCTATTTATTAGGTAGAAAAGCCTATTTGCTTGAGGATAAGCAAATCTCAAGTGTAGGGGTATTTGATGAGGTGTCATTATATAGACTTTTTTGGGGTCATTTAACTCGCAAAAACATGCAAATATCAACAAATATTGTACTTAATTGTTTCTTTTTGATATTTTAGCATTTGGAGGAAAATCACGTGACTTGGGATCGATTTGGGAGGAAGCGGGACGAAGACACAAGACTTGGTTTTACAGTACGTGGAGACGGCCGTCAAAAGTAAAGGGCAACGACGTCACCATGATTTGTAACGCCTCGCAGTAACCGACTTAAAAGAAGCCTTAATAAGATTCGGCGGGCCGACGACATTAGGATTTGTTGCACGCCGTCAAACCCTATTTTCTATATATACAAACCCTATTTTTCATATTTTAAAGAGGAAAAATGTAGAATATCGTGGGATATCTTTGTAGCAGCCATTGTGGTCGAATTTCAGGGTTTCTAGACCCTTCTGTACTCACTCATACTCTATGTTTAATTGATGTGAAGTTCTTTTACCCTTTTAATCATTCAATATGTCTATGTGTTGTTTGATTAATTGTTCTTCGCTTTCAATTAACATGCTTGGCTAAACATAATATTGTTTGCTTATAATTGCATGAGACCTAGTTGTTAGATCTTTTATTATTGCTTCTTGTTGATGATGTGTGCGTTTGGCTTTAGAAAACTAGCTATTTGATTGCATAACATAGATGTCAAGGGAAATACGGCTAGGTTAGAGGATACATGTGATTAGATCTTCATATCTAGATCACCTTTGGGTGGATTCCGAGTTAAGTATTTGAATTACAGAATACTTACACATTACGTTAACGAGGGTGTCAAGCAATAAAATCAAAGAAATTAACTAGGGAGTAGTAAATGATTAGGTAAACACGTTTGTTTTACCATACAAGTTTTTCCCATCAATTTACTTTTCTTTCATTATTAGAAGTAGTTTAGTATAGTAGTTTAATTAAACCCCCTCTTAAAACTCGAGATTTACTTACTTTTTAGAAAATATAAATATACAAAAATAATCTTCCTTCAACCCTTAGACCTTAGTAAACATACAATTTGAGCCTACCCAAACTATTCCCCTAGAGAACAATAATAACCCTTAAGTCTTGCCTATACCACACTAAAACGGTTAGGTACACTGCCTAGGAGGGTCATAAAACTTTTGTGTTGTAACCTACCGCATCACAACTGTCACAAGAATGACTATCAAGCTTTATCATAAGTTGTTTTTTAACAAGCCATTTAGAGACTAAGTTTTGAATTATCCATATATGTCCTAATCTACGATGCCAAAGAGTGGAGTGATCTATTATGGATGCAAGACAAAAAGTTTATTTAGTAAAGTTATTCATATTACAAGAACGAAAGTTAGCTAAACTATGCTTATCAATCATATGCATTATTCTACTAAAACTTAAAAAAGATTTACCTTCACTGATGTTTCTCTTATGGTATGTTTTATGTTCATACACCGTGCTTGACTCAAATACTTCCTCACTGCTTGTGATATTGGGATTCCAAGAATCCGGTTGGGGATGATGATTCCGACATGCCTTTTGAGATCCAACGACCATAAGACATGCTTCATTTGCCTCTTCATGATCGTCTTCATTGCTATCACTCTAAGAGTCTTCAAGAACGATCTTTGGATCTTCCTTGTGGTGGTGTTCATGATGGCTTATATATTAACTCAAAGATTGATGATTCTCTTGAGCCATGGATCTTTACTTAGCTTTTTCAAAAGAGTTAGAATTTTAAATTTTTGAAAAAAAAGTTTTTAACTTGAAGCGACTTCTCGGGAAGGCTTTAACGCTTGAAAACTTAAGTAAACTGCTCTTATACCAATTTTAGAACAGTAGAGGGGGGCGAATATGGTTTTCTTGACTTCTTTGTATTTTACAAAACTTTAAGTCTCGAAGGAACCGAGTGGTGTGATGATCTACTTAGCAAAGAAATAATAAGTAGATGGAGATAAAGAGAGAGAGACCATGATATATACTGGTTCGGGAAGGGGGGTTTAGTCCTTCCCGTACGTACAATTTAACTCTACCGATATGCACAAAGATCGGCGCTTACAAAGAAGAGTTACCACCTACGGTATTCCGCCCTCGGAATCCACCACTCAGAACCCGTGATTCGACTTAACCTATAATCTCTAAAAGACTTCCCCTTGGAAACTTACCAAATCCTAACTAGATCCCCAATTATATAGGCTTCATCTCTCAGATACAAGACTTCCCTTTACAACCAATTGAATGATAAAATTTGATTTAAGAATCAATCCCTAACATAGCCTAGAGACTCGATTCTAATAGAATGGGTATGAGAAAGAAGACCCTCGATAAAACACACAAGTATGGATTAGGTACTTGTGTGGCTCTTTTACAAAGATGTGAATGATAAGATGAGAAGAATAGAACACTTTGGTGTTAGACTTAGAGGATAGGAGAAGAGAAAAGAGAGGAAAGAATGTTTGCAAGAGGTCAGGAATACAAAGGCCAAGGGTGTCTATTTATAGGCCAAGAGTACCAAATTTGTAAAACAATTCAAGATTGGCGCCCTGCCTATGCCTCAGCGCGTGGCCAGCGCGCCAGATTCCCGAATTGTTTTCTTCAGGACTTTTGCGTTTTAAATACTCGCACTTGTTAAACCTCCAATTGTACTTCATGCTATGACCTTTCAATCATTCTTATACTTGATGTGTCGTTGTGTGGTGTATATTTTTATGATTGAAGTTTTAAATTTATATTTTACCGACTTAACAAAAAATAACACTTTAACGAGCAGTGTACCCGGTCAGTGGTAGATTCGTGGTAAGTAGGGTGTCGAACACTTGAAGAGAGGTTAAATCTCTCAATTTATTTATATCTTGGTTTATCTAATCTAAGTTAATTCTAATCTAAGTCAAACCTATGCTAATCCTATGTTAGTTCTAATCCTAATTCTAACAGGTAAAAGGGGGTTTCAGCCTGAGAGACTGGTACGGACTTATTGGGTGACTACAATCAATTCAAGATACTTTAACCCATACAAGAAAATTAACAGAAGATAAAAGAGCGGTCGAGCCTTATGATAGAAAACTGTATTAGCCATCATTAATCCGATTAGAACTTGGTTTGTTTATTCAGTGCAATGATTACTTATCTCGAAGAGGCATATCCTTCTTAGACTTAGGCGGGACTTCATCCTAAGACCTAGACACATTAATTCTGTCATAATTAAAGAATTCGCATAAAGAATCCTTATTACCTGATTATAATCTATCTTAGGGATTAAAGCAATGGTAATCTTGTTAAACCCTAGCTCATAGAGACTTTACCCACTTACTGATTAATGGCAATTTATACTCTAGTAATCCACTTATCCAACTATCCAATGGAATCAGAATGATATTTGTTGAATTATTTAGATTCACCTACTAGTCAACATGTTTAATAAACCAAAGGCAATTTCCGTTAACTAGTTAAGTCAGAAGCGTATGCTTAGCATGATTTTAGAAGGACAATATTTATGATCCTATTTTTCTAGATGTATAAATTACTATATAGAGAGCTATCCCGGCATCTAGATTACTTGATCCGTATCACTAGATCCAGTTGAATGATAGGTCGCATACAAAAGCACGTAAACAAGTATATTGATAAACATAAATAAGCATACAACGATAAATTAAGCAATCGAGATATAAACAAAACCAAACATTCAGATCTTCATAATATTGGCTAATACCCAAAGGTATTAGCCTTCAAACATCATAATTAATACAATAGTAATTGATTTAGATAAGGTAAACTAACCGAGTTAACGAATGATACCAAAAACTGAACGATGACAAAAGTATAAGAAATTACACGTTGTCTTCTATGGATTGGAATGCATTGCAAGACCTCTTCTGCTCTTTTTCTCCTCTGAAAATTGACTTTTGTGGTTTAGGTATCGAGAACATGATTTAGCACACTTAAAACTCATTTTTGAGTTTTGTATTTATACTGTCTAGAGTCGATGTCGATACGGCGTATCCAAGGGATTGGATACGACGTATTGGGGGTTTCTTAGAGTAGGGGCCACATTTGATATCTTTCAGAATATTCACATGCTATATATCTAATACGACGTATTGGTCTTCTCTGGATTTGGCGTATTGAGCTTGTTTCCTTCGTGGTCTCTGGTGAGTGCAGGCACGGATACGCCGTATCTTCCTTGATGGATACGGCGTATTGGTAGTCAGAATCATTAATCTTTAAAATATCTTCGTTTAAGCTGCAGAATGTGCGCCTTTTGCTAATATTCACCAAGTACTCTGTAATTACTGCAATTCTCAAATATAAACGATTAATTAACAATTCTTTATAATAACTATACAAAATGGGTTAATAACATAGGATAAATTATGCTATAAAATAGACGTTATTTGATGTCATTAATACTCAAGGTCAACCAACTCAAATATTCATTTGATAAAAGCGTTTGTGAAGTGTTTAAAAGAGATTTAAAGGCCGTTTGTCCGATATAGAAAGAGATAGAAAAGAAGTATCGGACAAGGGCATTTTTTGGTATTCCTCCAAGGTAATTGATCTAGTTAGGAACTAAACATGGTTTAAGAACTTAGTTAGGGTACAAGATAATACTCTAAGAATATTCTAAACTTGTCGAGGAAGTATGGATGTTATGAGGGGAAGAATTTGAAATTGGATTTCAACATGTGTGAAATAGAAGAGAGGATAAGAGTGAGTTGTATGTGAGTTGTCATGATGTGATGTTGATGTAATGGAAAGGAGCCTATGATCACATTCAAAATCAATGGTAGAGATGAGATGGTGATGAGGTAATTTGGATAGGTGAGATGACATGGTCAATGGTAAGGATGGAAGAGTGTGTGTGTGTATGTTATTTGAATTTCACTTTAAGAGTGTGTGAGTGAGGAAAAGTTGGATTGATGAGATGGCATGATCTAGGGCTAGGATAGAAGAATGTATGTGTGTGTGTGAAATTCAAATGAAGAAGATGATGAATAGAAGATATGTGGCGGAGAATGTTTTGATGTGATATATAAGAGCCTATATTAGAATGTTGGGGGACAAGAAGTACACAAGGTACAATGGTGTAAGAGAATGTGAGTTATCGCATGTGAGGATAAGTTTGAGGAATGTAAGTGAGTAAGGTTTAGGCTTGTGAAGGTTTAGAAGGAAGAAGTATGAAGAAGATGGTAACAAGTGTGAAATCAAAGGATTGATTTGGTTTGATAATCACTTTGCCATTAAAAGAGAAAAGAGTGGGCAAAAGTGATTTGTGGAAGTGTATAGAATTGGTGTATGGAGGAATGTGGGAGTTTGTAAAAACATCTTGTATGTTTAGGAGGACATGTGAGGAATACATGTGTGAGTTTGTAAAATATTCATAAGTGAGGAGGTAAGAAAAACTCAAAGTATGATTAACCTCCAAATATCACAAACTTAATTAGTCACTTAGACTTAATCTATGATAATTAAAAATGGATTTGATCACTAATCATCTTGATTTGCATCTCAATTAAAGCATATCCCATAACAAGAAAGGATGCGTTTACGCAAAGTGACCTTTGACTTAGTTTGGCCAATAAGGGAGTAAGACCCGTTACGTGATTAGGATCAACGTAAATCCAGATTAAGGTCAAATGAGTACTTTCGTTTGATGGTATGTTGAAAGTATGTTCATACTAGGTTTAGAAAGAAGTTTCGGCCTTGGCTAGATACGTTTGATAAAATAATTGATTTGGCGTTTTGTTGAAAAACAAAAGGATTCATTTTTGCTCCTCTCTAAGTCCAAACCTCATTTGGATTGTTCTGAAATGCTCAAATATCATATACACACCTTTATTGAAGTTTCCACATGTGTCCGGTAAGAGAAAAGCCGACAAACAAGATCCGTAAAAACGGATACCGCTAGTGGCGTGCCCAGCCCGCCGGATTCACAAATATGTTTTTACGAATTTGGCTATCGTTTGTTATTTTACGTTTTGCGAACGTTTATTTGTAATCATTAAAATATAAAAGAGATCATAGTTAATGTTGCACCAACAGACGAAATTAACAAAAGTGATAAAGCCGTAGAATACCAATGAACTTTTCACAATTTATCGATTTGGTACGTGTACTGAAACAATTATCGATTTGGTACGTGTACTTTCATAAAGTGTTCTCATTTACACATTTTGATGACGTGTCATGCGTGATAGGCTGACATGTAGCACATCAATAACGTGACACGTCATCAAAATGTGCAAATGAGAAGACTCTATGAAAGTACACGTACCAAATCGATAATTGTTTCAGTACACGTACCAAATCGATAAATTGTGAAAAGTTCATTGATATTCTACGGCTTTATCCCTTTGCAAAGAACTCAAATAAACTATGAATTAAATAAAATTAAACCATAATAAATGATAAAAAGTAAAAAAAATCTTACATGTCAACATATGCTAACCGATGAACCAAAAGTTTGATCAAACACATGCAAGCAACCTCAAAATCTTAAACACAATTACAAACCCACTAAAAATATGTAGATGACGTGTAGGATGTGGAAGTTTTTGGGTTTGATGTTTGTGTTTGATGAGTCAATGTGTGGTTTACAGATAATGGGGTGAGAAGATTATTGATGTGTTAATAGAAAGGTGTGGATCGAATTGCAATTACTACAATGCTACAACACTGGAATGGAGTGAACAGTGTCTCACTCGCAAAAGTCTTGAGTGGAGAGATGTTACAATACTTTTTCTCACAATTCATTTTTGATAAATTAAAATTTTTTATAATTTACAAAATGATAAATGTTCAACCACATAAAAGTACAAGAAATCAATAGTATATGACTAATTTACGAGATAAAATTCAATAAAATGTAAAACATTTATTTCTACTTTGCTAGAACGTGTTAGTTTCATAACTGGAATGCTTCATATAATGTTTAGACATGTTTATGTTTCGTAAAAATAAAACCGATTCATACTCATATCATTAAGATATTTGAACAAAACAAACATTAAAATTTGTTTCAGATTAAGATATTTTCGCTCATATTTATATATGTGAATCAGATTTAGATTAAGAACCTATTAATATAACCTAACCAGTAAAAAGTTGTAGAAAAATATAGTAATACACTAATATTCTAACTTAACATAGTCACTACTATGTAACAACATGAGTTAAAAGTAACTAGCACGGACACGATACAAGCGGATACTATGTAACTTAAATATAGCGAGTATTTCCCTAGACGAATGACGATAATATTGGAGTTAATAGACATTTACCTATTGTTTCATATGATAATAAATGTAACAAAAGACATTTGATAATAAGAAAACATGAAGATGAGAAAAATAGTACTCCCTTCGTCCAAAATTAATAGTCCACGTTTTTTTGATATCCCAATTTAATTGTCCACTACTAAAAATAAATATGAAAGTTTGATCGAGTTTACAATATTACCGTTTCAAATTACTATTACAAACTTTAAAGAAGACTTTAATTAATTAGATAAAAGTAAAACTGTCATTCTGCTAAAAAGTAAGAAACATAAAACAGTAATAAATGCACTTTTCTTAAACTGTGTGTTTTTTGTCAATAGAACAATAATTTTAAAACAGAGGAAGTATAAACAAGATAAAGAGAAAAGTTAAAATATACCCCAATTTAACTAAATGGTATAATACTTATAATGTTAAGGGAGTAAAAATGACCATTAGTTATAGTTAAAATAAGTGATTGTAAAATTATTAAAAATATTATACGTGTGTAATGTCAAATAAAGGATGGCCACATTAGTTATCGACTATTTACATTTGTACAATTTGTTTTGTTAGTTGTATATTTCAGGTAAAAGATGTTATATTAGTTGCATTAATTGTAGGTGTTGAATAAATGTTGTTGTGCACAAATTTATTTTACATAATGCTCTAATATGTGTAATTAGTTTAAAGTCTGTATTAGAAAATCTTAAAAAATACTCTCTCAGTTTCTGTTTACAGATAAAATATACGCAGTTTATGAAAAATAGCTAAATGCGTTAATTAATACTTTGGTTTTTCGAAAGTAAAAAAAGATAGTTTTTCTCTTTAGTAATTAATTAGTGTTTTTTTTATTTTTACAAATATTAATTTAGACTAGAGATAATATGATAAATTTAAACAAATAAAAATATTATTTTTAATAACCAACAATTATTTTAAGACATAATAAAAAGAAATAATGGACAATAAAATTTGGACGGATATACTAAATACCTAATCTCGTAGGCTGGGCACTACAGGTCGGTCGACCAAGAGGTCGGTCGACCAAGAGGTCGAGCCACTCGGTCGTCGATCGACCTTGTAGTGAGCCATTTGGTCGGCGTCGGTCGGCTCCAAATGAAGGTCGAGTTCCCGATCGTTGTTGAGAGGCACACAAAGTCAAAAAACAACCGTTTCATCATTTTATATAAAAAAACTTTTCTAACTTTTAAAATTTAAACACTTTAACACTATAAATACCCAATTCATTTTACTATTTTATACACAATTTATACACACTTACATCAACTTTTTTAAATGGCTTGTTGGCTTTCACACAACTGAAATCAAAGCTATGGTTCAGAAACAAATCGAGGAGGATAAAGTTCGTCAGCTAGTGATTATGAACTTAGCCGTTGAATATGATAATGCTAGTATAGCTAAAGATGAACTGCGGAATGCATACGAGAAATGCAATGACATTCCGCAAGAGAAACGTGTTTTGATTGACGTTTTTTTAAAACAAGAATCTGATAAAGATTACGAGATGCATAGCGCTTTGTTTAGAAAGGCAACAAAAATAGAGCATCAAATTAATACTAAATTTGTTTGGATGGATAACACCTTGTTTTAGTTTTCATATTGTTCTTTAAATTTCGTATTGTAATATCTAGTTTTTAATCAAGTATTAACTTTCGTACGTTTACGTTCACATTTACGACTTTAATTATGTTTACATTTTTAGCTTTGCTAGTTAAATTGAAAAAAGCGTGGACCCCAAAGCAAAAACTATCCATTGCTATATATATCCACAAACTCACTATTTTATACTCTCATACTCTCAACACTTTTACTTCACAATTTCACACAAAATGTCTTAAGAAAACACTCCCCGAAACACTAAGCGTAACCAATGAAAAACTATCAAAAGCAATCTCCCGACACCCGAAAAACTACCCGAAGCAATCCCCCAACAACCTTACGCAAACCCTAACTACGCACCAACCCATGTGTCCCATATTTTTATTTTCAACGGTAGAGGAATCAGTTTATGAACATGAGATAGGTGATGAATATCTTACTGAGAAAGAGCATCAACTACTTCTAGATGAAGAGACATTAAGAGAAACATTAGAAGAAGAAGCAAGGGCTGAAAAAGAGTGGGAGGAATGAATTAGGCAAGAACAAACTCATGATAAGTTATTCAGGT
Organism: Tanacetum coccineum; assembly: GCA_026074375.1. Taxonomy (NCBI): domain Eukaryota; kingdom Viridiplantae; phylum Streptophyta; class Magnoliopsida; order Asterales; family Asteraceae; genus Tanacetum; species Tanacetum coccineum. Next base: position 30,396 of record BQNB010036618.1, on the reverse strand, counting down.
TGGAATTTGAGGTGAAATCTGATTCGGAATCAGATTAATTTTATGCGTTTACGTTTTTATTTAGCTATGTATTGTTTTTAATAATCTATGAACTATTTTAAATTTTGTTGTTATGTAATGTTTTTATTATTATGTAATATTTTTATTATTATGTAATGTTTTTATTATTTAATAAAATTTAAGTTTGTTATTAAAATAATTTAAAAAAAAGAAAAATAATAAAAGTCGTCTTTTAATGATAAAAAATTCTTTATAAATCGCTGAAGAAAGAAGGGTAATGTGGAAAAACAAAATAAAGGTGATTAATGATCACTTTAGTGACTAACCTAATACTCCCTTCGTCCCTAAATAAGTGTTCACTATTGACTTTTTAAGTCTTTTTTTATCAACTTTGACTTTAAATTATTTTGTTTGTGTTATATAATACTTAATGAAAATTATATCAATGAAAATATATTTAAAACTCAATCCATTTATATATTTTGCATCAAGTATTATATAACACAACAAGAAATAATTAAGGTCAAAATTGCTAAAAATTGACTTTGAAAGTCAAAAGTGGACACTTATTTAAGGACGGAGGGAGTATATCATCCACTTTTAGAACCACGAAATTAGAAGACCAAAATTTAAGGCACAAGTTCCGCGGGGTGAATGTTATGTTTAAGAATCACACCACTTGCAGTTTACACCTACTTACACGTGGTTGCACTCTCCTTGTAATCATTCTCTCAAACAACATTATTTCCACTAATAATAACCTCTCACGTAAAACATGTTATATTTATATCTGTACTATATTATAAAGCATTTGGACATTTTACTTTTATAAATTTTGAAAATTCAGACTTTTTTCATTTCTTTTTATGAAAATATATCTTTTTAACAATAAACACATCTATCTAACAACCTCTTGTAACAACTTTTTATTATATGCAATCTTAACTAAAAAACTATCTTTATTTTTAAATTGAAATATATTTTTATTTTTTTATTTTTTTATGATTTAATTTCATCATATTTTCTTAACCTCTTTTAATTTAATAATCATTTTACATCTATATATATAATATATATAAAAATATATAAATATATATATATATTAGAGCATAGGATCCAAGTGAGAAGAAAAAAATATAATGAAAGAATAAGAAGGATTTCTTTCTAGCCCACACATTTTAAATAAGAAAGAGAATTTTAAGGGGAGATGCATGCATTTTTATAGCTGCATCTGAAATGTGTGGTTGTAGTTTCTTCTTATCATTTTCATTATAAGTTTTCTTCTCATTTGATCCTTACTCTATATATATATATATATATATATAGTATAATATAACTATAATATATAATATATAAATAAATCTATTATCTTAAAGCTTCCGAAAACCCTGTCGCTGCTTACAGCGGGTACGTTCTAGTACATTATAAAGCATTTGAGATTATGCCTTAATTAGAAAATCTGAATTTGCAGACTTTTAAAGTTGCTTGTTATGGAAATATCCCTTTTGTAACAACCTATTAAGATAAAGATGTGCAATCTTGATCATTCATCTTATTTTAAGAAACCACATCTTTAAATGACATGTGTCACTTTTTAATTAAAAAATCATCTTTATATTTAAATTAAAATATCTATTTTTTTTATGATTTAATTTCATCATATTTTTTAAAATTTTGTTCTCTTTAATTCGACATCAATTTTAATGAATTTGTATTAATTTTTGGTTTTTCATTTTTAACGTCTTTAAAACCGCTGCTTTACGCAGGTATCATACTAGTTTATCTATATATAGGAAATAATTTCTCAACAATGAATTTATCGATTGGCCAAGAGAATTCAACATGGGGTTTTTTAGACTTGTCAATGTGTGACTGTTCGAAGATTTGCACAAGAGACGATTCTTCTTTCTTTCGACTCGCTGCAAACACTTTTAATAATTAGTGTATAACAATATATATATCAAACACCTACTTTAGTGTTTATGAATGTATACATTCATGTTTAATTTTTTTATATAAATGTATATACTTTAAACACTTTATCAGAATTTCGTTACAAATGCAAATATAATTGGTTTAATGTAAGTAATGAGTATTGAGACCCGCGCTTCGCTGCGGGGAGTTTTGTTAAAAAAAATATTCAAGTAAGGGAACGTTTTATTTGTTTTTGAGTAGTTTTTGTTAACACGCGCGTTGCTGCAAGAGTATTGTATTGACTTGCACCAATGTATCAAGTTACAAAAGTCAATATATCTTATCTTTTGGTGTGTTTCTTTAAGAACCCGCATGTCATTCCTTGACCTAATTGACCAATCATAGCTTGTGGTGACGTTTCCTTTTGCTGACATGTAGCATAGCATTCGAATCTTTTAGCTACGTAGTTAATTGAAATTTACCCTTTGTTTTTTATGCAGGGTAAAACGAGAGAGATGATGAATAGTAAAAACAGCTTTTCCCGCGCTCTTTTCTTTTCTTTTTATATCATTGTTTGACCCGGGGGTGTGGGTGTTGACTTGGGCTCGGGTAAAAGGATTGGGCCACGGTTTTATTAAAAAGGAATGGACCGGTTAAATGGTTTTAAGGGTAAATGGTTTATAGTTAGGTAGATAACGACCGTTAGTCTTTATAATAAAAAGACTAACGGTGTTAGGGTTTTAAGGACTTTTTGTGAATTTGGTTTAACATTAAGGCTCATTTGGGTATTTTGAGGGTTTTGGTATTTTGTGGGTTGACCATTGTTGACCAAGGGTTGACTTTTGATGACCTTTTGCTAGAAACTTTCGGCTCTTGTGCACTCTATCCGTTCCCGTGTCCGTGTTTGTCCGATTTTGACCGTTTTCTTGTGATTTTTGCATTATCCGTACCTACACATTCACAAACAACAAAATACACAAATACAAGCATATTTTTGCACATTTTGATCATTTAAGGGCCATTTTTGGTATAATAAAGATATGTGATTTCTCACATATCAAAATTCCCCAAACTAAGTGATTGAGGTGTGGGAAGTGCTTCATATTATTCCATGTCAAAATTCAATGTTATTTAATTCCACATCACAAATTCAATGTTGTATACATTTGTGGCATGCACGAAACAATTAGCTTACACATATCAATTCTTTCTTGGAAAAAAAAATACATCAAATTAACACATTCAAATTCAAAATGTCTATGGCTCTTCTTGTGACCTGGTTTTTCTTGAGATTTGTTGTTGTCATCGGTTATCCGACACTTTAGATACACTCTATATAGTTTGTTAATACAACACATAGAAATTATACATTTACGTTTGACATTTAATAAGACTAAAATTTGTAATACGTGTAAGGACAAGATTCTTCATTCTCGTTCTTTCTTTAAGCTCATTGTATGCCGCAAATTCAAAATAATACTTTGGAAACCCGTCATTCGGTATATTAAAAGTTTATAAAGCTTCTAAACAATCAAGGACACAGAATGCTTCAAAGTCTGCTAATATTTTTTACTCTCTACACAGCTGAATTTTGATATTTGATATGCCGCATCCTGGTGTTTTAACTGATCAAAATGTTGCCTATCACGGATACCTATATTTGCCTGAATGGCATTGCCATGTATAAAAAACAGTTGTTTTATATTATAAGTTTCATAAAATCACTAAAAGGCATTGCCAAATTTTTTAACAACATCTCTTAACAAACTAATCAATAACTTATGATCGAAACTTTCAATCAAACAGTATAACAAAAACCAATAAAACATATAAAAAATGTAACAGTCTACTACATACATGCCTCATTCAGAAAGAGAGTACCAATCGGTCATTGATGTAAAATTAATAAATCACTACACTAAGAGGATGGTTATACCTCCATGTCAAGCAACATAAAACAAAATCCTGTTGGTATGAGCGTCGACACGCTTTTCACTATCCATTTTCGATATACCCTCGCTTTTATTGTTTCGTTAACATCATTTATTTTTAAATCACCAATGCTGGTAACCGATGCACTCGTAACAATCGTTATCCTGCAACATACCATATAATCATTAAACAATCAATGCAAAGATGCTGCCATATGTATCATTCACAACGCAGTGACAACAAACTATGTATTATGCAAAAACCTCAACTCATAAAATGCAAATACAACATTAGCATATTTTCTTCAAATTCCATATTTGAATATAACACTAATAAGCAAATTAAAATAGTTACTTGAACACCTGCCACTAACGAAATAAGGCTACTATAAACGTAAAACGATAAACACCAGCTGCTCTTATAAGACAACAGAAAACGAAAAACGACCAAATATAAAAAAGCTTGCTTTATCTGCAAAGACTATTCCAAAAGCCCAAAAACAACTTTCACCACCTATCTAATGCCAAAACATGCAAATGCAATAGTGGTATACGTTTATAATCACATCCATAAGCATGCAACAATAAATATCAGAATCCTAATAATTAACATTACAAAAACACAGTTTAAAACCCAAAAACGAAGCAAAATATTATTATTGCTAACAACATCAGGATTAACCGAACACATGCACATTATCGTCATTCTAAAACAGACTAGGATACGCAGTTTAAAAACAAAAAACAAAGCAAAACCATACATATACACACATCGATAGCCATGCAACAAAAATCAACAATAATTTGCTATCAAGCTCAGTGTTAACCAATACATGCATGCACATTATCTTCATTCTAAAACATCCTAAAATAAGCAAGCCTAACTCGACAAAAAAATAAAACGCATACGTTTAATATGAAGCATGGGCTTTGACGTGAAAACGTTCAGTCTTTTAGGTTATAAATCTTCATTTATAGTATATTTAAGTTTTTATCGGATTTGAACAACTAGATTTATCATATATATTGGGCATTGATCGTTTAAAGTTTGAATAAATGGAAAACCGTTATGATCTCGGTACGATATTCACCTCGTGAAACACTCTTCTCGGTATAGCACCATTCTATTAACTTTAACTTTTGTTATGAAATGGTTAGTGGTCTCGTTAGTGGATATTGGCACAGTTTCCGGAAGGTTCTTGTTATTTGATCTCATTAATGTTCTCGGTAGTGGATATTGGTTCTGTACTCGGAAGGTTTGCATAATTATTCTTGTGAGTATTCTCGTTGTTACATTTCTCGTTAGAGATTAACTTGTCATTAGATTAAATTTCAGAGGAGTCTGTTGATTTCTTTTAAACTACTATAGATGAACAGTGAAAACATTCTTAATAAATGTTATAATCAAAATGGGAAATGATTTGCAAACTCTACAATTTGATTTGCATACTTAAAATGTTTGTCTCTTGATATTTATACCCCGAGGTGAGTTATTTTGCATACTAGTTTATCTCTACATACTAAGGGACAAATCTCGACCATCTATTTTATTAGATTAAAAAGACAAGATTTAAGATTAAAAAAAAATAGAGGGACCAAAAGTGTAAATTTACTAAAAATCACACTATCAACTCCCTCATTATTTGTAGAGTTGGCAAATCTTGCCCAAATTGCAATTAATTGACTTTTTTTGACATTTTGTATGTTTTTTTACGTTTTTAAGTTTTTTACGTTTTTTTACGTTCTTATACATTTTTTACGTTCTTGTACGTTTTTATACGTTTTTGCCTGTTTTCATACGTTTTCGTTTGCTTTTGCACGTTTTCGTACGCTTTCATGCGTTTTCGTCAGTTTTCGCGCGTTTTCGTCTGTTTTTGGACCTTCTCGCACGTTTTCTTATGTTCTCGCACAATTTCTTATGTTTTCATACGTTTTCGCACGTTTTCGTCCGTCTTTACACTTTTTCTTCTGTTTTCGTCCGCTTTCGCACGTTTTCTTTCGTTTTCACACGTTTTTGTATGTTTTTAGACATTTTCTTACTTTTTCGCACGTTTTTTACGTTTTCATACGTTTTCGTCCGATTTCGCACATTTTCTTTCGATTTCGCATGTTTTTGCATGTTTTTGCACGTTTTCTTACGTTTTCGCAAGCTTTCGTCCGCATTCGCGCGTTTTCATAGGCTTTCCCGTGTTTTCGTTAGCTTTCTCGTGTTTTCGCCAGCTTTCACGTGTATTCGTCAGCTTTCGCGCGTTTACGCCTGCTTTCGCGTGTTTACACCAGCTTTCGCGCGTTTCCGTCAGCTTTCGCGATTTTCGCCAGCTTTCGCGCGTTTTCGCCTTCTTTCGCGTGTTTTCGTCAGCTTTTGCGCGTTTTCGTCAGCTTTCGCACGCTATCCCGTTTTCGCATGCTTTCGCCCGATTTCGCCATTTTCCCACGCTTTCGTCTACTTTCGCACGTTTTTGTCTGTTTTCGCACGTTTTCTTACGATTTCCCATGTTTTCGTATGTTTTTGTACGTTTTCGTCTGTTCTCGCACATTTTCACACGTTTTCTTACGTTTTCACACGTTTTCTTTTGTTTTTGCACATTTTTGTCCGTTTTCATACTTTTTCATTCGTTTTTAGACGTATCCATCCGTTTTCATATGTTTCAGTTCGTTTTCTTACGTTTTCATTTGTTTTTGTCCGTTTTCACACATTTCTGTCTATTTTCGTCCGTTTTCGCATGTTTTTGTTCGTTTTCAGACGGTTTCTTCCTTTTCATACGTTATCTATCACTGATATTATACCAAAAACATTAAAACCCTAACCACTAAACCCTATACCAAAAACCCTAAACCCTTAACCACTAGGTATAATATCACAAGTGGTATATACATAAACCTTAAAATCTATAACAAAAACTCTAAACCCTTAACCACTAGGTATAATATCACAAGTGGTATATACATAAACCTTAAAATCTATAACAAAAACTCTAAACACCTAACCACTAAACCATATACCAAAAACCTTAAACCCCTAACTACTAGGTATAATATCACAAGTGATATATACATAAACTTTAAAATATATACCAAAAACCATAAACCTCTAACCACTAAACCTTATACTAAAAATCCTAAACCCCCGACTACTAAGTATAATATCATAAATGATATATACATAAACTTTAAAATATATGCCAAAAACTCTAAACCCCTAACCACTAAACCTATACCAAAAACCCTAAACCACTAACCGCTAAACCCTATACCAAAAACCCTAAACCACCCTCCCTAACCACTAAACACTATACCAAAAACCCTAAACCCCTAACTACTAAACCCTATATCAAAAACCCTGAACCCCTAACCACTAGGTATAATATCACAAGTGATATATACATAAATTTTAAAATATATGCCAAAACTCTAAACTCCTAACCATTAAACTTATACCAAAAACCCTAAACCACTAGCTACAAGGTATAATATCACAAGTGATATATACATAAACTTTAGAATCTATACCAAAAACTCTAAACCCCTAACCACTAGGAATAATATCACAAGTGATATATACATAAACTTTCAAGCCTATATCAAAAACTCTAAATTCATAACCACTAGCTATAATATCACAAGTGATATATACATAATCTTTAAAACTTATACTGAAAACTCTAAACCCCTAACCACTAGGTATAATATCATATCACAAGTGATATATACGTATACCAAAAACCCTAAACCCCTAACCACTAAACCCTATACCGAAAACCCTAAATAATATCACCTATTACTTTACCGCGTGAGATATTACTCTAAAGTGACTAATTCCACATTCTATTACCTTATCACCCGAGATATTACTCTAAAGTGAGTAAGACATATGGTTTAAATACTTTTCATCTTTGATACAGTCTTATATCACAAGTGATAAAATAAGCGTCACTTACAAATACCAAAATGAATAAAATTGAAGCAAACTATGAATATAAAAACTCGATGTATTCTCAAAATCAAACAAGTGTTGCATTAATTTAGCATTTGTTTTGAGCAAAAAAAGAATTCGCTTAAAAAGGCTTATCACTTTTATTCCTACTAACACTATAATATCACAAGTGATAAATAACAATGATTACACCAAACTCTTCGTACTTACACTTTATCACCTGTGATATTACTCATATGTAGAATACCATAATTAATGTCACATTATATTTCTTTATCACATGAGATATTACTCTTAAGTGACTAAGAACGCTATTGTAAATACTCTTCATCTTCCTTACAATGTTATATCACAAGAGATAAATAAGTGTCACTTACAAATACCAAAATGAATAAAAAAAGAGCAAACTATGAAAATAAAACTTGACGTATTCTCAAAATCAAAAAAGTGTTGCATTAATTTAGCATTGATTATGAGAAAAATGAGAATTCACCTAAAGAACTAAATAGGTTTAACCCTTTTATTCCTACTATTAATATAATATCACAAGTGATAGATCACATTGATTACATGTTAAAAAGTCCAAAAGGAACACAACTTTTGCTGGATTCATGGCTTCACCGTCTTCTTCTGGATTTTGAAGTATTACATTGTACTCGTAATTTGGGGTTGACAATATAAGAAGTTTTGGACAAAAGGAGATCAGCACCATGTTGCCAAATAAAGTTGCTTCATCTTCAGACACGTGCTCAATCACCTACCATGAAAATAATTCAACAACACATCTTAAGGAATGACTAACAAATTGTGAGGAGTTAGCAAATTTAAAGAAATTGATTGCAAATAGATGAAAAGCATTGACCTTCATTATTCAACTATTGACTATTGACCAATTGTCAAAAATAGCAAAATCGAGGACTTATGGACTAGGATTGAGGTACATATTTAAGAAAATAGATTACCAATAGAAGAAAAGTAAACTAGGATAAGATGCCAACTAAAAGAGAAAAAAATATATAACTAAGATCCACTAACCTCTAAGCAGGTTCTAATATTGCATCCATACATTCGAGAATCAAAAGTGGTGATGGAACCATCTAAAAGTAGAGCAGACTTGATATGGCTACTTTGCACAGGAACCGTAGCATTGTTAATTAGTATCTAGACATGTGTGGAGTTATTTTGTGCTTTTCATTTTTGTGCTGGTAGTTGACCTTCAAACACAGCTACAACACTTCAGTGATGTAGAAAATCTTTACAGGCAGAGTTTAGGTGATACTATAGCCGAACAGTTGCTATCTAACGCTGTCTACTTGTTTAGTTGTGGAGCCAATGATTACATAAGCCATGTACCCAACAGTATTAGTATCTTCAGTATCTACCCTACGTTAACCAATAAGCAATACACGAAATTGGTGATTGGAAAGTTGGCTAGCGTCATAAATGTTACAACTTACACTTGACTATTTTTACTTGTTCAAACTAATATATACACTATGTTTTAGTGTTCCTGATTCTGCTTTTCTGAATAGGGAATATACGAAAAAGGAGGACAAAAAAAAGCGGGTTTCTAACGGTCCCACTTATAGGTTGTTTTCCAGCCCTACAGATAGGAAAAATTAGAAATACTTACAACAAAGATTAAGATGAATGATATTGTAATACCACACAATCAAAAACTTGCCAAGAAACTAAAACATTTGGATAAGCAGCTAGATGGTTTTATGTATGCAAAAATTGACATCTCAATGACCATTACCAATCGAATGAACAACCCTTCAAAATATGGTATCGTCATTGCTTCCCATTTCTGAATGTTGGTATTTTTCTGCTATAACATGTGTACATATCAACATGTAGGTTTCAACAAAGGAGAGACAACATTTGACACACAATCTTAGAAACAAAAACATTCGTTGCCATCCAAAAGCATTCCTGACAATCAAGTGCAATGCGATACATGTGCCTGATGATAATAAGCCTAAAAACTAAATGTGAAATGTAACAAAGGACAGACAACTAACTATTTTTGTACAAAACATAAAACTTGGACAATTATAGCTGCTAGTGACTTGCAGGTTGTGCAATACTAATAGCATTCCGACCCACGCCCAAAAGACACACCGTTGGAAACATATGGTGATCCTAAATGAGGAGCTGATTGTATTGGTGCAAAGAACTTGTAGTTTGCTACTAACGCCCTATTAGTTCAAAGATGATTATTTCTCAAAAAAAGATGTCTAATTTTATTGACTTAACAAATATATATATGTTGTTGGATTTGCTGATATGCATGTTAGCTTATAACCTCAAGCACTGCCAAGTTCAAAGCAATTTTTCAAAAATAGTTAGGATGGCTACTAGATTCTAGTGTTGACTCATTTATTTCATTGCTCATGTATGGCTTAATTTCCATGATGTCAATGTAAGCCAACATCAGGCTCCCAAAATGAAAGAAAGGGTAACTACATGTTTATATAGGTGGTAAGCATATAGTGACTTTTTCCTAAAATTCAATTTGTCCGCTAATCATACAGACTAGAGCATACACTATCATCATCGTTGAAAATAAACAATATCATTTACTTTAAGCAATATCTACTAAATCTTGAACTGATATGGACGATCTTAGATCTTACGGCTCCAAATAACAAGCCCTCGTGTCATTTGCAACTAACTACCGCTTATCACTTTTTGAAAAACGAAAAAGAAATTATTTCTAATAAAATTGACATTTTATGGGGAAATACTAAAGCTTATATTAAAATATTGATAAGCTCATTTTAATAGCTTATCAACTAGAGCTTATAGTTTCATTTAAATTGATATAAGCCCAAGTTAATAAGCAATTAAAACTCATATGATCAGATTATCAACAAATAAGCTCAAATAAACACCTATTCCATAGCTTCTTTTAGCGTATTTACAATTACTTCACTAAGATTTATAACAATTATGATTTAGTTTAATTAATTAAGGCTTTCTTGTAAACAATTAAAAAATCCCTAAATAAATTAATTATAAATAAGTGAAGGATATATGAAAGAAGAAGAAAATAACCTGATTGAAGGCGATGGCGTCAGTAATAATAATCGGAGATAAAATATAAATTGTCAGAGATGAGGAGGTTGTTGTTAATTGTAGTTGCAAATCTGTAAAAACCGACTTAAAGTTGAAATGGAGAAAAAATAATGAATAGTTGATTGAGATGGGGAAGAAAGAGTAACGGATTGGAATAGGTAAGAGAATAAAAAAACATGTTTTACAAGGTTTAACCAATTAAATCTTAGATTAATCCTCACCATTAGATCAAACCCAAATATATGGTGAGGATTTGTCCCTTGGTATGTGAGGAGAAACTGGTATGCAAATGAACTTTTCTTTTTATACCCCTACATTATTTAGTGGAGTGTGTAATCTAAGACATAAATGTTAAGGGTATAAACGTCATGACACAATAATTTGAGTGTGTAAATCAAATGTTGGAGTGTGCAAATTAACTCCCAATTGAAATAGTTAACCATTTAATGACATGACATGCTTTTCAGCTTGCAAATATTTAGGAAAAACATATTTTCAGCTAATATACATGATGGCGAATAAATAATTGCGTAGTAATTAGCAAGAATTATATCCTTTATAACAAAGATTGACCGATTGACCATACTGTTTTGCTACGTAAACCTTTAAAATATTATTTTCCATATTATTTTATGATTTCCTTTATCAACCAGCTTCCATTATGATCCATTAATTCAATTGTTTAATCCTCTTAAATGCCACTAATCCATACATCTGCTGTTGATCCCACTTCAGTGGATCTTGAATTCCTTAGTTTGTGTAAGGTTTAGTTATGCAAGATAAATCCTACACAACTTATGATAGAAAATTTGTTTGATAATACTAAAGAAGAATTCTTCAATGAAACAGTAATTCTAATGAACACACAGATTAACAAACAAAAGCTTCAATATATTAATACGAATACTCTAACTAGTATTAGGGTTAGAAAACCTTGAAGCTATAACAACTCTATGAATGACTCATTTTTGATACATAGAACTCTATACCTTAGGACCTCCTTTTATACACCAAGGAGTCCTAATAGGATTATAATATTTTCCTAAGTTATCATGATCTTATAAAATAATAACTTATACGTATCTTTTACAAAAATATCTCATACATATCACATAAGCAATTTTTATCTTTTCTCTGAGCAGTCTTTATCCTTTCAATAGTTGTAATCTTTCAGCAGTTGTAACTTTATACCTACAACATTAACTCTGAACACTAGCAGTAGTAACTTTTGTACCAGCAGCACTAACTGTGTACACGCAGCATTAACTACTTAGAAAGTTTTCTTCAATCTTCACCAACAGTACTAAGTTACACTAGCAGTATTAACTTTACTCTAGCAGTACTAACATTACTAGCAGTAGTAACTAGCAGTAGTAATATACACTAGTAGTAGTAACTTATACTAGCAATAGTAACTAGCCATACTAACTACTTAGCATATTTTTTATTAAGATTACTAACAGTACTAATTTATGCTTAGCAGCAGTAACTAATACCTTAGCAGCAGTAACTTCAAGAAGGCTTTTAATCCCAATAATCCTCCCCTAAACTTGATATTTATCTTCAAAATCATCAAGTTTCTTCATTAAAAGCTTCATAAATCACCAGGAGTATGCTTCTAAACACTTCATTGAGGTACATAGCCTTCCTTAAGTAGTTTCTTGACCAATCTAAGAAGCTTAAATTCCATTTCACACTCATGATCAACTTGGAGCTTTACATCATTGAACATCTGATGTGGTGTGTGCTTTGTAAGTGGATACATCTTCTCAACCAACAGATAATAAAGTATGTTCTGCATTGTCACACAATGAACTCCACGAGAATCATAAAGCTTCTAGTTTAGCACTTTAACTTATCCTTGTTGATTCTTCCATACATTATCTTTAAGATTATGTTCAAACATGATCTTCAAATTAAGATGTAAGAAAGTATCCATGTAATTCACTGGCTCTGTCTTCTTAAATCTTGCTTTGACTATACTCCAAAGAACTTCTAAATCTTCTCTGTCAAAGTTTTTAAGCATCTTTCCAAAAGTTAAATACATCTGAGAATTACCATCTGCTCTGATAATTTGGAAATAGCTTTTCTTCCCTTCTTTGTAGATCTTGTAGTCAACAATGGTTGGAGATTTGGTAGATAAAGGTGTAGCTTCAATAGTTACATCATCTCCATCATCTGAAATGATTTCCATACATTGCTTAAGCTCTTCAGTTTCTTTATCATCATCCACCTTTTGCTTCTTAGAGCTTTCTTGTTCCAGAGCTTCTCCTGCTCTCTTTGAGCTGCTTTCTTGTGCTATCTCTGCTTCAGCTTTCTTGGAACTCTCTTTCACCAATTCTGTATCCATATCTACAAATGTGTTTACCCTTTTCATAGCTTTGTCAAATAAGTCTTGAATATTTGCAAAGGACTTATTCTTTAAGTCTTTGGGCTTCCATCCTTCCATGTTTTTCAGGTAAGTACACATGAAACTCCTTTGCTGAGCTTTTGTTGGTGGTCTGTTCCTTTTCTCTTCTGCTCTTTTTGCTGCAAAGTGTTTTCTTCTTTTCTCTAAGAGTTGTACAAATAATGTAGCCTTTTCTGCATCAGACAACTCTTCTTGCTCTTGAGCTTGCAGTCTTTGAGCCAACTGATAATCAGCTTCAACTTTAGCTTGAATATCATCCCAAGCTATGTTAGCTTCTTCAACTTTTTAAGCTTTTTCCCTGGCAAGCCTTTCTTCTTCATCTTCTTCAGCTTGTAGCTTGAAAGCAAGTTCTTCATCAAGCTTGAGTAGCTCTTTCTTAGACATTTTCTTCACAGGTTCTTCTTCAACCATTTTGCCTTTACCCTTGTCCTTGACCTGTGTTGGTTGTTGTGAAGAAACTATTGGTGTAGGAGCTTGCTCTTGTTCTTGCTCTTGTTCATGAAAAACAATCCCTTTTGCTCTGGGTCTTGAGCTAACAGCTGTAATTGTTGTAGCAGCAGTTGTTGGTATAACAGTACTAACCTTTGTTGAAGCAGCACTAACTGGTACACTTGGCTCTTTAATAACATCCCCTTTTTCCTGAACTTTTGCACTTTTCAAAGCTGCAAGTGCTTGAGCCAATGTAACTTCATCAATACTTAAATTCACATCTTTATTAGCAACTTCACTTTCAACAACTACCTCATCACCTTCAAGATCATTTAGTCTAAACATATCTTCATCTCTGTGAACATTGACCAAGTAAATGTCTTTATCAGCATCAATATCATCTATCCTCTCTTGTTTGGATGCATCCTTTTGATCACCCAAACTTTCTTCTTTAGAAGAAAATACTCTTGTAGATCTACCAACCCTGTATAATCTTTTGAGCTTATAAGTTCTTGACCCTTCTTTCTTCTCTAACTTCTTGACTCTCTTCTTTAAACATGTAATCTCCTAAGCTTGAGCAGTCTTTGTGTTCTCCAGGTCAAGCACTCTTTGTTGTAATTTGGTACAAAAATCTATCAATTCCTTAAGTTGCATACTAGGCTCCTCATAGACAGCCTCATCTGCTAAATTTGTAGGATCACTAGGAATACTAGACTAAGGAATCTCAGTGTCCTTCTCCTTAGGCCTTCTTGATTTTTATTTCCTTTGGGGTTGAGATGATGATGGTTGAGTAATGATAGGTGTGTGATGAGGATCAGTTGGCATTACTGAACCTTCACCTATTTCTTCTTGAGCTTGTACCACCATTGTGGGAAATAATGGTGTTACTCTACCAGAAAATTCTTTTCCTTGCGCTTTACATGTTAGCAAAAATTCTTCTTGTGTCGAGAGGGGGTAATATAATCCTGTTGTGAGTTAGACCATCCTTTCTAGTTGATTATTCCAAAAAGACTTGAACAAATCCTGGATACATTAAGAATTTAACAGCATTATCCAAGTTCTTCACCATGCTTTCAAAAATATAATTAGAAAAGTTAAACTTTTGATTTATGGCTAAACAGATAATTGCAGAGGCCATAGTGCTACTAAATTCATTCCATGCAGTAGTCTTATTACTTAGGCATTACATAATGGTATGGATAAGGAATTTCCATTGGGGAGAGAAGAATGCCTTATAGAAAGTAAGCTTTTATGAAAGTTTTCCATACCCCATGAGTGTAAGGTGTTTAAAAATTGTAGCATTTGGCAGACAATCAACACCATCAGCATCTTCTAGTTGAAGATCTCTTCTTACAATCGCTTTAGTTATGATGATCTTTTTTCCATCCACTAGGGCTTGTAACTGTTGTTCTCCATTTACCATTTTCACCTTGACAGTGGCCTAAAATTGTTCAATACACGAAGTATATATAGTAGGATTAACGGTTAAAGCATATCTTATAGATCTTGCATTCAAAAAATCCACTATCTGCTCAAATCCTTCACTTTCAACAGACTTAGTCAAAAATGCGACTAAATTATGAGTATCAGCAAATTGTAGGGTCGTCATTGTGTTGAGTTTTGATGATGATGAAATTGAGTTAGGGTTTATGATTAGAGAGTATATGAAAGATTGAAATCGATTAAATGATTAAATGAAACCCTTAATTGAAGTATTTATGAAACTACCCTCAACAGCATTAACGTTCACCAACAGTTGTAAGTTATGCCTAGCAGCATTAACTTTTACCAGCAGTTATAAGTTATGCCTAGCAGCATTAACTTATAACAGCAGTAGTAAGTTTAAGCCTAGCAACATTAACTTATAAGAGCAGTAGTAAGTTTAAGCCTGGCATCATTAACTTCACCTAGCAGTAGTAACCCAGCAGTAGTAAGTTATGCCTGGCAGCATTAACTTTGAGTCACCAACATTAACTCCAATTCCATTCTAAACAGCTTTTCCATCATCAAATTAACATTTTGACTCACAAAAACTCTCTATCTATTTTTGCTTTCTCTCAATTCTTTTAGGTCACAATTCTCTCTGTCTATTTTTGCTTTCTCTTAATTCTTTTAGCTTACAATTCTCTTTGTCTGTTTTTGATTTCACTCAATTCTTTTAGCTCACAATTTTCTCTGTCTGTTTTTAATATATTCAACTCTCTTTATGTTTTTTAGCTCATACCTTCTCTCAATTCTTTTTCTCACCAAACCACTCTATCTGTTTTTATCACACATTTCTCTTTCTGTTTTTATTCTCACCAACTCTCTTAATTCTTTTACTCACTAATTCACTCTATCTGTTTTTATTGCACATCTCTCTTTCTGTTTTTATTCTCACCAACTCTCTTAATTCTTTTACTCACTAATTCACTCTGTTTGTTTTTATCACACATCTCTCTTTCTATTTTTATTCTCACCAACTCTCTCAATTCTTTTTTCACCTTTCTCTTAATCAAGACTTTAAAGATTGAGCATTCCAATACTAGCAATCAAATATTGAAATCTACTTACATCAAATGCTTTTGTAAGTAAATCTATAGCATTCTTCTCAGTATGAATCTTGATCATTTGAATTAGCTTCTTTTCATTGGAATCTCTGATAAAGTAATGTCTAATCTCAATGTGCTTTGTTTTTTATTAAAAAACAGGGTTCTTAACTATGCATATAGTACTCTCATTATTAATATAGATCTTTGTGTGCATAAAGTTATACCCATAATCAAGCAATTGATTTTGAATCCAAAGCACTTGGCCACAACAACTTAAAGCAGCTACATATTCAACCTTTGTTATGGAATTAACAACCATCGTCTGCTTCTTGCACTGCCACGAAATCAATCTACACCTAAGGAATTGACAACCTCCTATTGTGGACTTCCTATCCAAGCTTGCTCCAAGCATTACTCCTATCAGGGTATGCTTACCAAATTCCAAAAAGGTGAATCCTTTTGGATACCAAAGGCCTAATTTAGGTTGACATTTTAAGTATCTAAAAATTCTTTTCACAGCATGAAGATGTGACACTTTTGGGTTGACTTGGTATCTTGCATAGGCACACACTGCAAACATAATATCAAGTCTTGAAGAAGTAAGCATAATCAAGGAACCAATAATAATCTATATAATGAACATTCTACTTCTCACCATCTTCATCTTTGGAGCAAAGCTTTTGTGTTTGCCTAGGTGTGCTTGCTGTCTTGAATCAGTAAAACCTAATTTATTCTAAATCTCAATCACATACTTGTCATGACTTGATAAAAAAAAATCCCATTCTCTTCTGTTTAACTTGCGAGTCCTAAGAAGAATGTGAGTTCTACCATAGAACCATTTGTATTTACTTATGCATCATCTTTCAAACATCAGTGCATAATGTCTTCTTTGTAGAGCCAAAAATGGTATCATCTACTTTACACTCTGAAACTAACAGAATATTCACCTTTTTCCCTTCTAATAAACAAAGGTCTTACTATCTTTCCTACTTAAATCCATTGTCTAACATATAAGTTGACAAGGTTTCCATACCAAGCATATAAGGCGGAGCTTGATGCAGTCCATAAAGTGCCTTTTCTACTTTGTATACTCTATCAGGAAAGTCTGGATCTTCAAATCCTAGTGGTTGACAAACATAGACTTTCTCTTCAATCTTACCATAAAGAAAAGCACTCTTGACATCCATCTGGTACACCACAAAGTCTTTAAATATGGCATAGGCTAAGAATAGCCTAATTGCTTCAATTTTGGCAACAGGGGCAAAGACTTCATCATAGTTAATCCCTTCTTCTTATGTGTACACTTGAGCAACCAATCTTGCTTTGTTCTTTATCACAATGCCTCTTTCATCCTTCTTGTTCCTGTAAACCCATTTAGTTCCTATGGGCCTTTTGCCATTTGGTAAATCCACCAGGGTCCAAACCTTTTGTAATTTGAATTGTAGAAGCTCATCCTGCATAGCTTCTATCCAGCTTAGATCCTTCAAAGCATGAATTACCTTTTTGGGGTTCTTCTTGTGATAGAAAGCAAGCAAATAAGCAATTTTGAAAGTCTTTATGGTTTGTTCTTTGCTGAACTGAACTAAACAAACCATGTTCTTCCAAATTCTTTGTCATTCTTCTTGTTGGAGGTGATGAATTCAACTCTCCAATAATTTGTTTAATTGTATGATATTTGTGTATTCTTGAAGTTGGAATAGGACTGACAGGCATAAATATATTCAAATTGTTCATGTTAGCCTCTGCACCAACATCTTCATAATCATTTGAATACATAATATCTTCTAATTCAGGCATATTTGGATCATTTAGAAGTTCAATGCTTGTATTACTACTAACAGCATTAACTTCTATACCAGCAGTATTAATAGTTGAACTAACAGTCTTAACATTGTTAGTGTTGTTTCTATTAATGGCAGTATTAATATTGTTAGTGCTGTTAACTCTATCATTATTATTACTTGTATCACCACCTGGTTCTTCAGTAGCCTTCTTTTCATTATCTCCTTAAGGTTTGAATCCAGCATCAGGAGAACTCTTTGAATTTTAAGAGAATGGTAGATCAACATGCTATAATGGTAGCAGAATGTAATCTTTGCCAGGTACTGTCTCCATTCTAGCTTTACCTGCATCATCGCATGCTTTTGTACCTACATTACCATTAAACTAATTTCCTGTTACAACTGGCTTATAATTCATTAACTTTGTTAGTGCATCAATATCAAAAAGCCAATTTGGTCCATTTTTTGCAATATTAGGTGTATTCTCACTAAATTGGACATGCGGGTTCTCTTTAACTATCCTTGTTTTACTGTTGAATACTCTAAAGGCTTTAGTATTAATTGAGTACCCAACAAAGAATCCTTCATCAGCCTTACCATCAAACTTGCCTAAGTGATTTATGGTATTGAGAATTGTAACAGGACACCCAAATGATCTCATAAATCCTAAAGCTAGTTTTTTACCAAGAAAAAGTTCATAAGGGGTCTTGTTATGAGGCTTAATTACTAATACCGTATTTTGCACATAGCAAGCAGTATTAACTGCTTCAGCCCAAAAAGTAGTAGGTAGCTTAGAATTAACTAACATTGTCCTAGCAACCTCAATTAGTGTTTTTCCGTCTTTTCCATAGAGTTCAACATATTCGGATGGATATTTATGTTTCACTATGTACGGTCCTAGCCAATGTGATCTGAGTTTCGACTGTTTAAATTTATACTTTGAGTGAAAGAGCAGAAGCTTATTTCCATGTTTGAATTCTTTTCTCATTCTTAATTTTTTAACTTGCCAAACTTTGATTCTTGCTTTGTATAATCAAGAGTTTTTATAAGCTTGATGTCTAAGTTTATCTATTTCATGTAACTAAAACATTCATTTTTCACCAGTAGCGATTAGATCTGGATTACAATTCTTCAAGGCCCAATATGCACGACGTTCAATTTCAAATGGTAAGTGGCAGTTCTTTTCATATATAAGTTTGTAGGGTGTAGTATCGGTGGGTGTTTTGTAAGCAGTACAAAAAGCCCATAGAGCATCATCAAGTTTTCTTGACCAAATAGCAAGATTGTCTTTAACAGTCTTTTCAAGAATTCTTTTAAGAGCTCTGTTAGTGTTTTCAACTTGACCACTAGTTTGAGGGTGATATGATGTAGAGAAACGGTGGTTAACTTCATATCTCTTCATTGTCTTTTCCATTATTTTATTATAGAATTGAGTACCTCGGTCGCTGATTAGAGCTTTAGGGATTCTAAAATGGCAGAATAGTTTCTTTAAGAAAGTGATAACCACTCAGGCATCATTGGTTGGTAAAGCTTGAGCTTCGGCCCATTTAGATACGTAATCAACGACAAGAATGTATTCAAATTTATGCGATTTTGGGAATGGTCCCATAAAGTCAATACCTCATACATCAAAAATTTCACATACTTGAATGTTGTTTAAGGGCATCTCATCACGTTTTGATATATTTCCCCTCTTTTGGCATGCTTCGCAAATTTGAACTAGAGTATGAGCTTCTTTTATGATTGTCGGCCAGTAGAATCCTGAGTCTAGGACCGTTTTAGCAGTTACATTTGGTCCATAATGTCCACCGGTTGGTCCATAGTGACATTGATCTAAGATTGTTCGGGTTTCTGGTCCAGATACACAGCGTCTGATCATTCTGTCAGAACATACTTTGAAGAGATAAGGTTCCTCCCAGAAGTAATGTTTGAGGTGAGAGAAGAATTTGTTCTTTTGTTGATACGTCATCCTTTTTGGTATAATATCAGCTACCAAGTAGTTTGCAAAATTTGCGAACCATGGTTCATCTTTAGTGTTGATTTCCATAAGGGTTTCTCCAAGAAAGTTATCATCCACTTTACTGTCATCACTTGACTCGTCATTTTCAATTCGAGACAAGTGGTCAGCTGCGACATTTTTTGTTCCTTTTCTATCCTTGATTTCTATGTCAAATTCTTGTAAGAGTAGTATCCAACGAATAAGACGTGGTTTAGCATCTTGTTTATTGAATAAATGCTTTAGGGATGAATGATCGGTGTGAATGATAGTTTTGACAGAATAAGATAGGATATGAATTTGTCGAATGCAAAAACTACAACCATAAGTTCTTTTTCGGTTACGGTGTATTTTTGTTGAGCAGGATTGAGAGTTTTACTTGCGAAGTAGATCGTGTGAAAGTTTTTACCATCTTTTTTACCTAAGACAGTTCCAATTGTGAAATCACTTGCATCACATATAAGTTCAAACAGAAGATTCTAGTTTGGGCTTACGATCACAGGAGCACATGTGAGTTTCTCTTTCAATAATTCAAATGCTTTTTGACATTCATCATCGAAATCAAATGGAGTATCTTTTTCAAGCAGCTTAGTTAGAGGTCAAGCAATTTTTGAGTAATCTTTTATGAATCTTCGGTAAAAACTGGCATGTCCGAGAAAGCTTCTAACGCCTTTGATATTAGTAGGGGGTGGAATTTTTGAGATTACGTTGATTTTTACTTTGTCAACTTCAAGTCCCGCGCTAGACACCTTGTGTCCAAGCACAATTCCTTCTTTGACCATGAAGTGACATTTTTCCTAATTAAGGATGAGATGAGCATCTTTACAATGTTGGAGTATTTTATCGAGGTTGTTTAGGCATTTGTCGAAAGAGTCTCCAAAGACGGAGAAATCGTCCATGAATACTTTGACTGATTCTTTAATCATGTCATGAAAGATTGCTAACATGCATTTTTTGGAATGTAGCTGGGGCATTGCATAGCCCAAAAGGCATTCGCCTATAAGCGTATGTTCTGAAGGGACATGTGAATGTTGTTTTTTCTTGATCATTAGGATCGATAGAAATTTGAAAATATCCAGAAAAACCATCGAGGAAACAGAAATATTTATTTCCTGCGAGTCTTTCTAACATTTGATCCATAAACGGAAAAGGAAAATGATCTTTTGCGATTGCTTCATTAAGTTTATGATAATCGATGCATACTCGCCAACCCGTAACGGTTCTTGTTGGAACAAGTTCATCATTTTGGTTTGTGACAACTGTAATACCGCCTTTATTTAATACACAGTGAATAGGACTAACCCATGGACTATCGGCAATTAGATAAATAATATCGGTATCCAAGAGTTTAACAATTTCTTTCTTAACAACTTCTTGCATGTTCGGATTTAACCTTCTTTGTTTTTGGACAACTGGTTTCTTATCATCCAGAGGTTGTATCTTGTGTTTACAGAATGATGGACAGATACCAGGAATATCTGTTTTTTTCCAAGCAAATGCTTCTTTATGTTTTTTAAGGATGGATACAAGTTTGCTTTTTTTTGAGCAGAGAGTTTAGATGATATGATCACAGGGAGAAAGATGGTTCTTTTAAGAATACATATTCCAAATTGTCAGGAAGAGGTTTAAGTTCAAGATCCATAGGAGGTTCTTCAAGGGATGTCTTGATTTTATAATTTGTGTTGATGGTAATTTTCTCGAACATGGTTCTTCGGTATCGGATTCAGATTTAGAATTTTCATCGACAGTCATTGCCATGAATTCATCGAATTTGGAAAAGATTTCTTCTTCGAGAAGGGTTCATTCGATGGAATAGAGGATTTTGCTTCCTTCGTCTAGAAGAGCATCGAAATCTTCTTCTAGGATTTCATCGATACTAAAACATGTATCATCGTTTGAGTAAGAGTGTTTCATCGCAGAGTCGATATTAAAGATCATTCGTTCAGTCCCAACTCCAAGATAAAGTTGTTTCTGTTTAACTCGAATAACTGCATCACCAGTGTGAAGAAAAGGTTGTCCCAAGATGAGGGGAACTTTGCTGTCTTCTTCCATTTCGAGAATAACAAAATTAACAGGAAAGGTAAATTTACCAACTTCGACGAGCATATTCTCAGCTATTCTAACAGGGTATTGGAATGATCTATCGGCTAATCTTACACTCATTTTGGTAGGTTTAAGAGTTTCAAGAGATAATTTCGCATATAAGGAATATGGCATAAGGTTAATGCTAGCACCAAGATCGGCTAAGGCATTACAGGAGAAAGTTTTCTTGAAACTACATGGAATAAGAAAACTTCCTAGGTCTCCGAGTTTTGGTGGAACTTTATTTTGAATCATCGCTGAACTTTCATCGCTCAAGAAAGTGGCAGAAATTTGTTCGATTTTATGCTTGTTGCTTATGAGTTCTTTGAGGAATTTTCTATAGTTAGGCATTCCGGCTAAGACGTCGACAAGAGGTACGTTAATTAGAACAAATCGAATCATGTCGAGGAATTTTCCGTATTGAGCCTCTATTTTTTCTTTTCTAAGGCGTTTAGGATACGGGATCTTTGGTTTGTATGGTTTTGGCAACGGGGTTTCTTTGACTGGTTTTGTGGGTTGAGTTTTTGGTTGTGGTGTAGGTTCATCGTCATCATCGCTATCGAAGTTGATAAGGTTTTCGGAATTATTCTGTTGATCATCAGGTTATCCTGTGGATTATAGGATTTACCACTTCCTGTGAATACAACATTCACATGCCCATTACGAGCTTGCAGTGGTTGGTAAGATTTAGAGTTGCTACCTCGTGGGTTTGGTTGAGTGTTACTTGGAAGAGATCCAGAAGGTCAACTAGATTGCTTGTCAGTGAGTCTGTCGAACTTGGTTTCGAGGTTTTGGATTGAAGCTTGGTGATTTTTGGCTACTATTTCGAGTTGAGTTTTGAGGTCCATAAATGTTTCTTTGACAAAAGCATTGGTTGATTGTTGAGATTTCATAAAATCGTTAAATTATTTTTGAAGATCGTAGGGTTAATCATCGGTGTTGGATCGGTAGTTGTCTCGATTGTAACTACTCCGTTTGTTTGAACGCCAATTATCGCGATTTGAGTCTCAGTCGCGGTAATCATTGTAAAAACGAGTCTTACAGAAAGTTTGCATGAATTTAGCTTCTTCTTCACGAGACATAGACATCTCATCATCGTCAAGATCGGGTGTCAGTTGTTTAGCACGAGATTGGAGTTCTTTGTACTGAGTATCCATTTTTATGGTCATGGAATCCATTCGGGCCATAATTTTGTCAGTGTCAGGATTACTGCTACCTTCATCGGCGAAAGCAACGGTTTTCTTAAGAGATGATTTGGTTTTTTGATTTTTAGCGCAATCGAGCTTGAGTAAGACTTTATCTTCGAGAAGCTGGTAAGCTTGATTTGTTGTTTTTTAAAGAAAGATACCACCAGCTGCGGCATTTAGAACTTCTTGGGTTATTTCGCTGAGACAATGATAAAAGATTTTGATGATATTGCCTTTGGACAGATTATGACCATGGTAGTTTCGGAGCATTTCTTTCAAACGAAGCCAAGCATCGGTTAGAGATTCATTTTCATGTTGAGAGAAGGCATAGATTTCTTAAAAGAGTCGGTCAAAAAGAGTTGGGGGGAAAGAATCGGCTAATGAAAGCAGTTCAAAGTTCATCCCACGTTTCAATAGTTCCTTCATTGAGTTCGTTCAGCCATGTTTTTGCTTCTCCGGTGAGTGATAGGGGAAACATCATCAGGCGGACAGCTTCATTTTCGGTATCTCTGTATTTAAACATATCGCAGATTTCAAGGAATTTATAAATGTGTTTATGAGGATCGGTTTTGGTTCTGCCACCAAATTGATTTCCTTTAACGAGAGTCAAGTGGTTACCTTCAATAGCAAATTCGTTTGCGGTTTCAGGAATAGTGATTGCGGAACCGGGAGTCGGAGCGACAACATGGTCGGCAGCCCACATGGGTTCATCATCCATTAGATCGTAATTTTGAAAAATATCAAGAAAGTGACGGAAGTAATTGATGTCGAGAATTGACGGGTAGACAATTCTCGGGTGTTGTGGTGGATTGTTTCTTTGATCGAATGGAACTCTTCTGTTTCGTCGACGAAGTCTTCGATTCAGAGTACGTTCAGGTTCAGGTAACGATTCAACAAGTTCATAATTAGAGAAAATTGTTTGGATCATTTTGCCAGATTACTGTACGACGATTTTTGAAAAGGTGGGGGAGTTAAAGTAATTTTCCAGAGTTAACTATAAAATAGCTTAAAAAACCCCGGCAGCGGCTCTAAAAACTTTGATGTGTTTCAAAAGTATAAATACTGCAAATAAAACCATTTTTATTATAGAAAAACACACGGTAAATGTAAACCCACGTTGAAAGTATATTCTTTTAGTAAACCATCGTCACAGATTTGAGTAGTATTCATATAAACTGAAAAACAACATTTAACAATTTGTAAATAACTTTTTACCAAATGAGTAATAAAGATGACTTAATCGATAGTAAAAATAAATTTATAAGTGTTGGAAACAATTAGACCTCGAAAAATGGAACCATAATTGATAAAAAAAGGATTCTAATTCTAGTCAAAACGTTTTCACACTAAACTAACCTGATTAACATCAAGACTTATAAAAATTTTTAGGTTAACTAGACAAATGTGTCACTCAATAATCCAGGTACTAGTATAATAAAAGCTTATTTTATTATCGGTTTATTAAAAACGAAAGTGATTCTCGACACAGACGTTAAAGATCCATAGACAATCTTTAAAAACCACATAGATCATAAAACTGGTCCCTGGTTACTACCTATACTGATATGATTATATAATCTAAGTTTGATAATTAAAACTAATAAGATAGGATATAATAGGATTGCAACATAAGCTTGAGATTAAAGAGATCACGATCATACCAAACACTTATTCATTATCATAACATCACCAAGTAGTCATGAGAGATTTAGCCTCTCATGGCTGAGTGGTTCATAACATAGCTTGATTCAATAATAAACTTCATTATTTTACTAAACTAGTATGATGATCTTCTTCGTTCTTGGTTATTTGATCTTGAATCTCCAAAAAGGTATGGTGTTTTATACTTGGTGGATGTCTGGAAAGGGCTTATGAGGGAAGTGGTGTGTGAGAGATTGTTATAAGAAGAAATGAAGAAAAGATGAATTGGGATGAATGAATTGGAATGAAAATTCGTCTCCTATTTATAGGTCATGTGAGGGGTGAAAGTGCGGCGCACAAAGTTATTTGTGCGGCGTACTTGATTAAATGCACAAGAATTAAATGCTTATAGGAAAAGAGTGGGCACAAGGATATTTGTGTGGCGTACTTAGGGAGTTAATGCAGTGGCATTTATGTCTTCATTTATTCCTCATAATCAGATGGGAAGTGTGGCGCACAAAATAGTAAGTGTGGCGTACTTGTTGAGTTAATGCGTTATTTGACTAAGTCTTGATTTCCTTTGACTTGAGAGTAAGTGCGGCGCACAAGGGATAAGTACGGCGCACATTTGAACTTTAGAGCTTGAACTTTATCTTTTCTTGAATGTTGTGTATAAATACTCGATCTTCGATGTGTTTAACCTCAGGATACCTTCAAGTGAACCTACACATATTTCATGCTATTAAGTATCAAAAGTTCACGAGAAATGATAAAATATATACAAATAACACCACCGAAAACATGTATAATTTGGGCGTTATCAGTTGCAGATTGCAGAAGCGGAAAGGCATTTGGAAAATGGGATTGCGATTAAGTTAGTAGTAGGACATGTAACCAGGTAGCTTTAAATGTGGACTAAGCTGAACTTTCTTTGGAAATGCAGCGCAATAAAGTTCCATAGGTCTGTGTAGCTTTCACTTACTCCGTTGTACAACACCTAACTGTCCATACATGACTGCCAAATTTACATTTAATTGCCTTTGTTTATCTTTTTCCTTTTTTTTATGTTTTCCTTATGGCGAATAACAGAAATGCTTCCTTTTGTGTGTGATGTTTTTAGGAGAATATTTTGATTGTCACGGCCGAAAAGGTAAAAGAATTGATGCTTGCAGGAGTTAAGGATGCCCTTGAATTACCTTCTTCCTCACTTCATAAACCAATATATTCACGCATGCGATTATGGAATGAGTTTTCAGCGATCAATAACATGTGTAGGTAAATTATGCGCGCGTATTTTCCATAAGTACTACACAGTTGTGAATGCATAAGACAAGCACAACTAATTTGTTTAACACTCCGTTTATATGAATTTAAGGACAGTTAATTATGGCGTATGCAAATCCAAACACTGTTATGTTAGCTTCTTTTTGTAAAATATGTTGAATTCGGGTCAAAATCGGTTGCTTTTGGTTGACTCCCTACAATTTGTGTCATGTTTATATCAATTTTTATAAGTGATTAGTGTCAAATAAGACCGAAAAAAGTTATAGTATCTATAAGAACATACTTTCTTCTGCTGGATCCATTATAAGTAAATTTAACCCATTTTGAACTAACCATAAAATATTAAACTGGTAGCTTATATTAACCCTCATCTTATAATTTTATGGAACTGGGGTTAAGGGGGTGTTTGGATTAGCTTATTTTACACATTCATCAGCTTATTGAGATTTAGAGAAGCCGATAAGATCACTTTTCTCGGCTTATCACCTTAATACCTTAACACATAAACATAAATTGATAAGCCAAAAAAGGTTACATATTTATTTCACCTTTGTTCCTTTAATATAGAGTACACACATTCATATTATCAACAATTGGGACAGTATGGGAGTCTCTATTCTCATCTCCACGTTGTTCACACGGATGTGTGGATACTAAATCTCCACGAGTCTATTTAATTTTAATATTTTCATGGGTTAATTAGGGCCAGCTTACAATATAGATGTCAGATCATGAAGAAGAATATGTTGAAATTAATCGAAGTAAGAGAATTTGCTCATTTGTCTCAAGTGTTGAAGGCCTTGGCTGAGCTTCTTAAGCATCCTGTAGTATGTAATCGTATATAAGTAATAGTGTTTGGTTGAGCTTTCAAGGTTATATAACATACATATCTTTGCAGATAGATTAGAAGGATAAGGTCCGATGGAAAACTTTATGTATTTGTTCAACTCGCCTGCTTACCAGTATGCAGTATATAGACTTAGAAATACTTGGACAACTTTGAGCAAATAGATGCAGTAATAGGATAATTTTACTAGAAAAAACATAGAATAAATGAATCAATTTCGGAAATGGAAGCACATTAAGCTAATTGTCAATATAAAAATATTGCATTTGTTATAGGGAGAATTAACTCTCTTTAGCAGATATACATGTTATTTTTAGCTGATATATATATGTTTTTTTGTATTTGAGGTATTGCATACAACCATACAGGCCATTACTTATAGTCAAGTGTTAACGAATACTTTCTTTCTTTCTTAATTAGTGTTAAACTACTTGATCAACTATACTTTGCACTTATTATGCATCGCCAGTTTTAGCTACTTGAGCAACTTAAAATGGATCATGTTTTTACAGTCGTTATCATATGATACTTCTGAGTATGCACAATGTTTTCTACCATTCAAGTAGCGTGATTTAGGTACAAGTAACTTCAATTGTAACATATTGATTGTTATTGTTATAAGTACTAATTATGCTTTTGAGTTTTTACACGATCTAAACTAGACCAGAACAAGGCCATAGGTGTGAAACATCACTTAGACGGTGTTCCACATTTTTTCATGTTTTTATAGTTTATGCACATCACTTAGAAATCAAATATGTTTCTGATTTTATAATCTTTATGCTCAATTGTACCATTATGTTGCTCTGATAGTTTATGAGGTGCTGAGAATTGTGATAGTTTTGAGATGTTGCTTAACATCACTTAAAAGAAGGTTTCTAAATTTTCTTCTTTGTGCTCAGTTGTACCATCACTTTGCTTTGATACTTTCTGATGCGTTCTAGACCAATTCTTCTTTTATATCTTCTTTTTTCTTTAGTATTCCGAATCGATCGAACAATGTTGTACAGTGAGTGAATGAAACTATTTGCTATGTATATGTTTTAAACACTAGCACTGAAAATTCATTTGCTATAGTTTGTTAACTTTTCCATGTGCTGGTAAGCTGAATAGACTCACTTTATTTAGGCTTTTTACCTCTTAGTAACTGTATTGTTGGTCTTGTGTTTTTACTGTCTGATACAATGATCTACCACATGTTATATAGTCTGTATGTTTTACATCTTTCCTTTTTAGCATCTATAATAATTACAAGAGAAATGCTATTCACGTTGGGTAAGCATTAATTTATGAATAACTATGGCGAAAAGTATCCAACTAAAAAAAGGCTTTGATTGGTAGAGTGGTGTGTGTTTGATTCTGTAACAATTGCCATGTACTTTTTTCCATCCTCTTAGATGCATTGATTTTCTCATGGGTGGTGTTTTTGCAGCCGTATAAAAAACTACAGCCGCTTCCATTGAGCGTGTGAAGCTTCTCATTCAGAACCAAGATGAGATTATTAAAGCTTTGACTGCTTTTGTATAACCATTAACGACGAAGGATTTGGTTTGTTGCGGGGGGCATCATGCTATTGTTTTCATGTATACTGAATATATCAACTTAATTTGTTAATTGTATGTTGAAAGCAAGCCTAAAGAAACACACTCACTCCCAAAGAGTGGGATTTCCAGCTTAGCAATCCGTGTGCCTAAATCTAATCCAACGGTCAAGAAGGGGCATCCAATGATTGGATTAAATGAATGGTTGAGATCTAAAGCTCAAGAGGAGCGTGTAAGAAGCCTAGAAGCATCCTCCAGCCCCTATAAATACAAGGCTGCCTAACTCACAAAGATCATCTAGCTTAATTTAGGAATAATGTAAAATTAGCTTTTATCTTATTGTAATTTTCTAGCTTATTGTCATTTAGGTCTTTGTAATTTTCATTTAAAAAGCTTTGTAATCTGTTTTAATTAATAAAAGTTTGTACTTCACTTTTAATCTTGTTCAATCCTGTTTTTACTTAATGTGCAATGATAAGCAATATGGTTTGATAAATCTTAATAAGCTCTTCATAAGCTGTCTTAGTTCACTACTCAAGCTAGCTATATACTTATTTAAGCTCTTAAAGCTTAAATGAGCTTAATAACTCTCAAAATTCACTCTCAAATATACCAAAGCTTATTAAGGATGGGAAGCCAAACATGGATGGGTTTCCAGGACCACACCAGCTTATCCTAGGATAAGTTGGAGCTTGTTGATAGCTCAAAAGAGCATTTATAAGCCTTGTTTTGTGCAAAGGCAGTTATAAGTCCTCTCTTTACATTTTATAGCTTAGAATTGCATTTTAGCTTATTACTGCTTAATAATAGCTTATTTCTATTTAGATTAGCTTATTGATGATTAATATAGTTGTTAGATACTTAATGTGTTTGCTTGTTAGCTTAAGATCTTAGTTTGCACTTATTTGTTTTAAAACTATCATAAAAACCAAAAATAATAGCATAATGAAGTTGTTTATTGTTCTAGCTTATTAGTTAGTTAAAATCTGCTTATTAGGTCTTATTATAGCTTATTAATATCTGGTAATAAGAGTTTGAGCTTAATTTCTTTATCTTAATAGTTAAATATGAATCAAAGTATCTTAAAGGGGTGTTTGGGTCAACCAGTACGAACTTAAGTTAGTACTGCTAGACTCCATTCAGTTCTTTAAAGTGTCTTTTAATTTCATATTTAGGCATGCTAAGATAGGATTTAAGGCTACTTTTAGGTTTAATCTAGTTTTTCTAGTTGTTGATTTGAATCTGCCATCATAAATGTAGTTTATAATGCATTTTAAAGCTTGAGTTTGTCCTTAAGTGAGTATACTTTAGGTGTTAGAAACTATATTTGTAGCCTGCACTTGATAGTAAAATGTTTTGGTCATTTTCTTGCACACTGCATTAGATAAGGAAAACAGACAAACAGTCATTTTCTAGCTTAATAATCAAAGGGTAATAGTTGTTATTAGGTCTTGATTTTTAGTGCACAAGTAGAATTTTGGTCAATCTATCTAGATTAGGGTTTATCTTAGCTTAAAAAGTTGTTTAGATTATCTGTTTTTGATCTGCAAGATTGTTATTTGTCATTTTCATAAAAATAAAAATCCAAAAATATTGTTTTCTGCCTGCATTGCCTTTTTCCATTAGCTTTTTCTTTGAGTAAATGATTTTCAAAATGTATTTTCTCAGTTGTTTCTAGTAGCCTTTAGGTCATAGTTCAAGTAGGTATAAACTAGATTGTTATAATTTAGCTTAAGTTAGCTTAACTCATTTGCTCATTTTTGTTTGTTTATGCTTATTAGGCATAACTTTTTAGTTATTATCAGCT
>BQNB010036617.1:0-49997 GCA_026074375.1 Tanacetum coccineum | reverse complement strand
CCACAATATCAATACCATCAACACGTTTTATCCAATCGTAACAAAATACTCCTTTTACATTCGACAAGTCCAACAATATCCCTCTTAGTCCAAACCAAAACCATTAGTCCATTTACAAGTCCACTAAACCGTTTACTCGTTATTGGGCCATATGGCCCATTAAGGTCATTAACTAACTAGCCCGATAGCAAAACTTAGTCCATGCCTTTTTACATAAGTCCGAAACACAAATCAAAACCCAATGGGCCTTAAGCCTATTAAGCCAAATTGAATATAAGCCATAAGCCTTTTTACATAACTCGAAAATAAAATTAGCTATAAGCTTAATATTTAGTCCGAAAACCAAATAAGCCATAAGTTTAGTATATCAACTGAAATCACGAGCTCAAAATAAACAAAAACCAATAAAATAAAATTAATAAGCCAAAATCAATAAGCCAAAACCAATAAGCCAAAATCAATAATCCAAAACCAAGTAGGCCGAGCCCATCTTGGCGTCGGACCAACGCAAACCAAATGCACCGTTACTGGGCCGAATAACTAAACGCACCCTTATTGGGCCGAATAACCAAACTCACCCTTATCGGGCCGAATAACCAAACGTGACGGTTGGGCCGAGCCCACACCGAAACAACCCGAACCATAAACCAAAAAAGCCCAATAAGCTATGACTTAGCTTATTGAATAAGCAAAACCTCAAAATAAGCCCTTATTAAGCATCTTTATAAAATGAAAAATTACCACAACAACCATTTTATTCAAACTCAAAAACCTTTTCCTTTCTTTCTTTATAAGTCGACGTACAAACACACCTTTTTACGTTTTTGTTTTCAAGTTTCGACCTTTTTGATGACCAACTTGTACAACTAGCGTCTAGACATCGCCATAATCATAAAAGTACAACTTTAAATCAAAGTTTTGGAAAAACTTAGTTGTTTGATGAGTTTGGTTCGATCGTGACGCGCCAATAAGACTAAAAACCTTGTTTCTACAACCCGAAACTACTAGCTATCAACCCAACAATATATTCTTAACCCGTGTTCTTGAGAAAATCTTCAAAATCTTTGTTTCTTTCCTTCCTTGTGGTTCGGCCGAATGTAGAGAGACAAAGAGAGAGATAATTTTTTTTGTTATTTTTAAAATGAGAGAATGAATGGAATGGTGGAGGTAGTGGTGGTTATATGATTACTGAGCAGACATATTATCTTAAAAATAGCCATCTTGTCTCCCCTTGCCTTTCTTGACCGAATATGGATCCTAGGAGGGTCTCGGGTCTTCCTTTTAGTGTCGGGATCACTTAAAAACTCAATTTTCATATCTTTAAAACGTCAACAAAACTTCGTTAATATTTTCATTGCGTTAAAAATAATTTTTCCATAAACCTGGGTTATTCACATGACACCTATCACATTAAATTGCTCAAAAATCCATTTTGAGCCGTTGCCGGCCGACTCCGGACCGAAAACATGAATTTTTGACAAAACTTGATCGAACCTTGCTCATCCATTTAAAAACACTTCCAACCTCAAAATAGGGTTTGAGAACTCGCATTTGACCAAAATTTCACCTTTTTACGACCGTTACGGTCTGTTACCGAAATTTGCAAAAAAACCGTTTTCTTATAACTTTTAATTCTCACACTCACGATTTACGTTTTTAAACCAAAGTTATTTTATCCTCATGAATTTATTAAATTATTAAATCCATTAACACATCCTAGAATTCAATAAACTCATTCCCCATTAAACTGTCGTGCCGGTACGCGCTGCGTGACGATTTTTGCTAAACGGGGGAAATTTTCCCGGAAAGCACTGAAACTTCAAAACCACTCTAAAACAGAGAAACGAATCAAAGGTGATTCATTCACAAACTCAAAGTTCCATCAACTCCCGGTTTAAACCGAAACCGTTTTTACGCCAAAAGTTGTCAACATAAGTCAACTTTTTAGCTTTCGTCAGGAAAAACTGTCAAGATAGAAAGACTTCGAAATACAAAACTATAATATTTTATAATACTTAACCCTGAGCAAATTACCGGTTATCTTAGTCTCACCCCCTTAAAGGAATTTCGCCCCGAAATTCAGCTCAAATCATTACTTTCACCATATCAACAGGAAATTCTATCCCTCAAAATCACATCAAATCACTCGAGTTTAGTCCTTTCAAGCAAGGTCTCTTACGATTCCTCTAAAGACTAAACCTTTCTACAGATCACGACTTACTTATTATCATGGTCACTCTACGGCCAACATCACAACATCACAAATTCCTCTATTACCTTACATAAAATCACGATAACTTTCCTACTATCTCCTTAATTCTCACAATTTCTTCAAACTTAGGTCACATAGTCTCGGTCTGGTGTCTGAATACGATTCAGTCCTTGACCTGACGACTATTCTATCATAGTTGGCATCGCCAAACTTTTGGTTATCAATTCAATGGGACTAACCCTACAGGGCACTTGCCCTACACAATACGACTCTCACTCTAATTGCTCAAAGCATCTATAGTCCTTTACCAACACTTACTCACAATCCTCAAGTTAACTTTACTTGGTCAAACACTTCAGGCTCTACCTTTTTAGGAAGGCCATTTTATTATCCAAGTCCTCATACTCATTACTAAGTCGAGCACCTTATATCCCACTTTACTTAAGTACGCCAAAATACCTCTCAAAAACTTACACACAAACAACATGATTAAAATTCCAAATTTAATCACTATATCTCTTTCCAATATTCCCTCGAGACCACTCATGGTCTCTTACCTTCCTACCAGCACTCTTAACGGAACGGTAAGATTCGATCCGCTCGAATACATGCCAAACTTACAGAACCTATACCAATATCATCGCACGCCAGTCCTAACAAGGAAATGGGTGTCTGTCCTAACACAAACGACTATCTACATCACAACCATGTGCGGCTAACTATGCTCGCAAGCACAAATATTATTCATTAAATTCGGTAATAACTCTAAGTATTGCTAATTTCCAAAAGAACAATCATCAAACGATGTTTTCTCCAGTATCATAACAAAGGTTTCAACACAACTCGCCTATCGACAAAAGATATAACTACCAAAGAAAACTTTTCTTACCGAAATACTAACACTAACCGTCGCTACTCGTTTTAATGCTATACAAAACATCTAACCAAATCTCACATCATCTACTGCTCCCTACTATCCCTCTCCTGCTATAAAGCAGTAACACGACCTCTCATCTCTTGCAGCTCACGCTGCAGAGCAACCTGCTATACTAACAAATCATGAACTAACTTATGGTCATCATACCCCATCCGTGACATATCTACCATCTGGGTGTCTACACGCCCTGCCCATGCCTCCAATGCCAGCACGGGCCTTCATAAAGCTCCAAATGTCATAGCAGTCCTCTCCTACTCATACTCTAGGCTCCTGAGCCGATATCTCTAAGAGAATATCTCATCCCTAACTACCCCCGATCTATTGTATAACTCTCTCACATCCCTATAAATCTCTGCAAACAAGGTGGGTGGCATCGCGTCCAAACGCTAGGTATGATCCTGAAGTATACTCCAATAAAGCTCTAACTAGGCTCCTACCTTTATGAACTGGTCCTTATCAACTAGGATGGTGGCTGTCGGGGTAGCCACATGTGATGGAATGGTCAGTGGTATCATGGGTGATGAAATAGGAGAAGGAACGGTAGAATGTGTTAGAGAAATAGGAAGCGAACCAGATGACCACTCAGGAGATGGTGGCGTCTGCACGGGTGGTGCTGGTGACGAGTAAGTAGGAACATCAATAAAAACTGTACCGTCCTCCGGGTCTGTCCACGTGGTGAATGTGGGTTGTCTAAATGCTGACACCCTCACTGGTCTCTCGGGCTCGGGTGCAGAACCAGAACCCTATCCTACCTCAAAAGTACTGTGTACACGATCCTCTTCTAATGCCAACTCTCGATGTCTCAACGCCCCATACCCGAATCTTAAGGGCTCACTCACAGCTGTCTCTACAACTGAGGCTGCTTGCTGCTGACCCTCAGGCGCTGCCTCTTCCTATAAACCAAGTCTATCACTCTCTACCCCACAACCCTCATCGTCTAAACCATGACTCTCATCCTCTAACTTACGACTCTCATCATCTAACTCATGACTCTCGTCTCCCTCATCTAAACTCTCATCTCCCTCATCCTCATTTGCGTCATCCTCACTATCAGTACCCAATATAAGCTCAGACATACCTCTATACCTCTTCTAGACTGGAAAGGTCGGTGACGGTGATGGTGAACTCTTGTAAGAGGACCTAAACCTCTTACGGAACGCTACATCAGACATAGCTGCCACCTCCGCTATACGGGCAAAGCAGCTAGGTGACATCGTAGGCTGAACACGCACAGCCATACGAGCGGTCCTACGAAGAGATGGAACCAAAATGGGTGTATCATGGGTAAGCGGATGATCTGGCAAAAGTGGTGTGGTGGAATCCGATGACGTGGATCCCGCACCAGATGTGTCAGCACCCTCTGTGTAACACCCCGCCAAGGCGGAATCACGCTAATCTGGGGTATTACTTCATGGATACAACAATCATAATCATAGAAAATGACTTAAAAGAGACGTTTGTTCAAAAGATACGTTATCATTCATTTAAAAATCAAAGTTTTACAAAGGCTCCCCAAAAATCTAGATACATACAATGTGAATGATAACAGTTTTAGCCATCTTCACAGTCTATTGCACTCCCGTGCCATAAGTTGCTTCAAATTACCTGAGATAAACATGCTAAAAGTCAACAGCAATGGATAAGTTACATCATAGTTTAAAATGTAATAGTTGAAATACAAGACTCAATAAGTTCATTGTTATAAAGTAATGTCATAGTAATTCGTTATATGTGTTATAGGGGTTACGTTGTTATACACCCATTATTTGTAATAATTGCAACAATACAATAACATAAGGAAAAATGGTAATGCATGTGTAATGTTATGTAATAATTACGTATTGTTTCGTTATTCGTCTAAGCTCATGACGTCTAAACTGACTGTTGAATATATATACCCCAAATAGATGTGATATATATATATAGTATGAGAGATAAATGGCCCCCGGTGTTAGGGTAATATGTCATAATACTGTGAAATTCAAATATAGTATGTATGGTTTACCTATCCGGCTAACACCAAACAGGAATCCCATCCCGATAGATTCTATCCACAAATTCCGCGTTCACCATAAATGATTAATGGTCCATGATAATGAAGGGAATTTGGCATAAAGTAACTTAACATTAATTGTAATGGTATATTAGGATAGGCATATAATCTGGAAAACACTTGTATTCATAATTTATAGCATAGCCGTCCCCCTCACAGGGTTTATGACACATTAAAGATATTTCAAAAGTGAGGCTATGAACTTTACTAAGTCTTGAAAAGTAATCACATTGTTATAAAGATAAATGAGTATGAAAAGATTTGTAAACAAGCATGTATCTCCCCTGCGGTTTATAAAACAATGTAAATATTTAATGCGAGGTTTTATAAAATCCACCTGATAGGTCGTATGTAATAATTATTCAACAATGAAAGCTGACGACCTTAATCACAATCTTAACAGGGAAGTGATATAGCATAATAAATAAACAGTCACGCATGCCAACCTGAGTAAATATGTCAGTCCTAGAAGATTGTACCATACGTCTAGAACTTGGTTCTAAAGAGTCAGAGTTTGATTGGAAAGTTTGGAATTATTGAACACCGTTCGACAGGCCACATAATCCAGAGTTATTCAATAAACGTTTTGAGGATCTAGGTGAACTTAATCGTAAACCCAACAACTACAGTCAGAACATAAATACCAAGAGAAATCCCTTAATATGAAGCTCCCTAGTATTGTGATACGATATTATCGGTTTTAAGCGTTTTCCTTGATAACTGGAAATGATAAGCACGATAAACGTTAATTAAATTTATGTCTTGTAATGTTTTGAATATATTTTTATACTTTTTCAAAATGTTACATTTTAGACCCTTAAGAATGAAAAATAGCAAAATATACCCTTGGAGTTTACACTTTTACAAGTTTGGTCCTTCTAGTTTAAAAGATGTACAAAGTAAACCTTGTATTTTAGAAAGTGACATAATAGACCCCTATAGTTATAACTTTGATAAAATGACATTTTTAGTCCCCTTTAGTTATAATTTTCATTCAGAAAATTACAATATATACCCTTTGCATGGATAATATTTACAAAACAAGTCCAAAATGCCATACAAGCTTATTTTAAGTTTCTAAATGATATTTTCAGGTTATATCTTATTAATATAAGCTAAAATATGAAGGTTTAACTTAACGAAAGTTCAGATTAATGATTCGTTAAGCTAGAAATCAAAACGGGTCAAATTAGGGTTTTATAATAAAAACACGTAGGTTTTAAATTCAAATTCCTTCAAGACTTGATAAAGTAGTTATAATAACATTAGTTAAGCATAGTATTAGAGCGATTATAACAACATTTTATCATATTAGCTCATAGATTCAAGAAAAACATGAAATTAGGGTTTCGGGTGTACGTTTTTGGATCAAAATGGAAAATGAGCATGTATTGAGTTATAAAACTTTAACAAGCGTATATTTATGATCATATGAACATATGTTTAAACTAGTGTAAGGAAATCAGGTTTGAAGATCATAGAACCAGGGTTAGAGCTTAAAAGCTTTGAAATGGTTTGAAATCCAGGACTTTTAGCTTCGTACTGCCTAGAATAATGACTCCTTAGGCTGTCCTTTTCTTGGTTTTTTTGCTTCACTTCATGAATCTTCAAGACTTGATAAGGACCTCTTAAGAAACTTTAATTGAGCAAAGGATTGCTGCTATGATGGGTTATAGAGGAGGAAGTGGGGGATGATTTGAAATGAAGGCATGGTACCCCTATTTATAGTTATCGTTGAAACTAAGAGCCAATGTGAAGAGGGTGAGGTTTCATGATACTGATGAAGCGGAGTTAGGAGTCTATGAGGGAGAATCCGGTGTAGAGGCTAGAGTGGATAGAGAGGAGATGGTGGTGTGGTTTTTGGGCCATATCTTAGATAGCCGCCGACCTAGGGACTTAGGGCCAAAGGTGATCATGGGGCTTCAATAGAGACCAAGAAATTTCATAGAAAGCTGGTAAAGCAGCTTAGGAATGTATAGGTGCTTGTCATTGAGGTGCAACTTTCACAAGGAAGTTTAAAAAAGGGTATGTTTGCAAAGATAAGGGTCGTGGTTCCGTTTAGGCGTATTAGGGCTTCGTATGGATTTTCCTATGATTAATTTTGGGTACATTTGGCTAACAATGAAGATAGTGTTCTCAAAACGGCTTGTAATCAAGTGTTATTAGCAAGGATAGATAGATAGTTCGGGTATAAAAAAAAAATGGGTGAAAACAAGTAAAACATGTTTGTGGGTCAAATTAGGGCCCGAAATGGGTTTTATGGATTTTAATTTCAGGAACAATTGATAAATGATCGATAGGATTATGAAATTTTAAACTTATATCATGATGTTTTACCTCGAGAAACAATAGTGCGGCAAACTCTAGATGCTTGAACATAATACAGTCCTCAGATGATTAAGAATGGATAAAATGAATAAACGAGATCGAAATGCAATAAGTGTACGTTAGGGTTTCTTCACGATATCAATTCTCGTACATTATTGTT
Organism: Tanacetum coccineum; assembly: GCA_026074375.1. Taxonomy (NCBI): domain Eukaryota; kingdom Viridiplantae; phylum Streptophyta; class Magnoliopsida; order Asterales; family Asteraceae; genus Tanacetum; species Tanacetum coccineum. The sequence continues at coordinate 42,307 of BQNB010036617.1, read as the reverse complement.
AAAATGATGATATGATGATTGATATGATTGATAATGTTGTAAAATAAGTTATTACAACTTATTTGAGTGTTGGTTGAGGTTTAAAACGGATAAAAATCAATAAACGGATCACGGGTTACTATTTAGCTCGGGTTAGGGTTTCTGACTTTGGTTTCTTGTAATTTCATGGAATGAGGATGAATATGGATTATAAATGATAGTGTAATGCCTAAATCTTTAGTTTTTTTTTATTTTTCCCTTTTTTTCTTTTACTATTCATGAATGTACTATTCACCTATATAATTTTTTTTAATTAACTAATAATTAACATTATCTTAAGTTTCTACAAAAACCTAAGTTATTTTAACTATACCTTTTTATTAAAACGCAATAAACCGCACTTTCTAAAAATAACATTTCATTTCTAAATTCACCTGCTATTTATGGAAAGTTTGATACAAACTTCCATATTTCAACCATATCATTCCTTCCTAAAGCCACTCACATTCAATAAACGCTTATCCTTTAAAAATCAAGATTTGACGTAGCAATATATGCAAAACGTCATCCATTCTCAAACTCCCCATTCCGAAGAATGGATTACTTAACTCAACATATAAACACACATAAAAAAATGATCATTTAATTCTAAAACGATCACATGCATATAAACACCACAATTACCAATCAAAACGACCACGAAACACTCAAAAATCACATAAAACGAGCAAAAACTAAAGTCTAAAGGTATAAGCTACCCTGCTCAAACCACGGTTGTCACACTCTGACTCATCAACATGACAAGCAAGTGGTGTACTATCAAGGAATGAAATGGGTGATGCTATAGTGTGGGGTAACTCGGGCGATTCAGTCCCAAGGTCCTCAAAAGGCTCAGACTCAGTATCCATCCCAACTAGATAAGCCTGCCTAATAGCCTCATAGGGGTCCTCTGGCAATGGTACTGACACTCGGGAGCTCTGAGCTCCGTCAGCCTGGGTAGAACTCTCTAGGTCAACAAACACTGGGTAGACATCCTGTGATAACACGGTAAAGGGTATAAGTATTTTATAATATATTTTTATCCAAATTAAAAACATCATTATGCTTACATATATAAATCATCATAGTTTTGAAATTAGACGTTCGCAAATGTGTGTGTGTGTGTGTATATATATATATATATATATATATATATATATATATATATATATATATATTAAATATATTGGAAAGAATACGAACAACAGCAAATCACCGACCAAGCTAGGTACCGAACGGGCACCACTGGTCATTGCATAAAACATATATTCTACAAAAACATACCCTCAATTCACCTCGCTACTTGCGACATTTCCACTAAAAACTCTTAAGGCATCATGCACTACACTAAGGTAAGCGCAGCCAACATCAATCAATCAATATCGCTCCCCGCGATAACTATAGCTCAAGGCATCGTACTCTACTACTACTAAGGTAACATGGCAATCCTAAAATCAATATGATCTCAATCTCAACACTCGCAAGTGTTCTCATCACTTTACATCCTATCATTTTTAGGTGGTCATATTACTCACACATCCCTTCCCTCCCCCAACATAACTTAAGAAAACTAACCCCATCATTTTATTGCCTTTCATGAATTAAGCATAGTTGATCAGGCTATGCGTAATTTAGGAAAATACCATGAACTGCTCGGGTTAATTGAATTCCATCATGTTCGAGGTTTCATAAAAAAAGACTTCACTTTGGTTATAGTTGCGTTTTTATTTTATTTTATAAAAACCAGCATTCTCTATAACCTGGCTCTGATACCAATCTACCACACCCCGTCAGTGGTGGAAACACGGGATGCGACGATACCATTCATCGCACAAGATACAAGATCATACACTTTACCATATACAAGAAATGAAACTTTGATTTACATAAATTTTACAAGTTGTGGCTTAACAAAACTTATATAATCAACACCATCACGACCCAATCCCCTTGGTTTACATCTTTGCTCTTCCAATAAAAGTAATGTACCTTTAATTGACACACCTGAAATTGATACTCGAAAACGTCAACAATAATGTTGGCGAGCTCGTAGGTTTCACCTTAAACCCAAAAGCTGTGCCAATACTTCAAGACAGTGGACAATAGTGCTATATGACAATGAATATATATATGTAAACCAAATCATCAATTCAATCACCATATGTCACTTACGCACCTAAAGGGCCTACTACTGGAGCACTATATTAGGGCAGGACCTCACACAAACTTGGGTAGGCGTACCCATCTGCTCCAATAATAACACAAATACTAGGTAGGCGTACCTATCCGATCCAAACACTGGGTAGGCGTGCCCATCTGATCCAAACACTCATGCAACACATATATTCACATAGCAGTCATAAGCACATAACTTGTCCTAAAAACAAAACCACATTTCGCACAGTTCAATTCAAAACATTTCAAAACTCATTTGAGTATAATTTTCTCCCAACAGAAAAACAGTAAAAAGTAGGGCTACGAGAACTCACCTCAATCAGCAATCAAAAGCAACCACACAATCTCAATAAGGCAAAGCACAAACAATCCCTACCCAAGCGCATAATGGTACCCGACAACGACCTTATATATATTCACTTCATTAATACTCGTACAAAGTTAAAGTCTTTACTCACACAAAATTCTTATTTTTATCCCAAAATCTTAATCCAATCTCATTACCAAATCTTTATCTCATATAATGGTTGTGTGGTAATTACATAAAAACGACTCAAAACACTTGGGCAAAGTGCAACTTCAATACAATACAACTCAAACACCTCAAATCACTACACGGAACAGTCGACCAAATATCTCGCGGAAATCTGATGAAAAGAAATGAGAAGAAACTCGAGAGCCGAAGATAAATAAATCCGCATTCCCAAATTCGGTACGTCATATATATTTATTTAAAAATATATATAAGTATTTAATAATTTAAATAAAATAATAATATTTTATTATTATTTTTGTCCTATTATCGGGCTAATGGGTAAATACAACATCTCGCTATTTTAATACGTCTATGAATAAAAGCTTTTATCTCGACACTTAATTTTTCCACAAGAATCATTCGTTATTTCTTCCAATCAAAATCGACACAACGATTATAAATATTAAATATTTAGGAAAAGTTTCGAGGAAAGATATAAATTTGGAATAAAATAACATTTTATCATTTAAACTCTTGAAAATTTAACCCTTTACGCAAAGTTTCTAAGTATAAACTTCTTTTGAAAATTCGGCATAACCCGTACGTCTATATGAATTTTTTCCAAGAAACCTTAATCCAAAACACTTTTCACAATCTCAACATTTTTCCGACCAACCACAATATCGATACCATCAACACGTTTTATCCAATCGTAACAAAATATTCCTTTTACATTCGACAAGTCCAACAATATCCCTTTTAGTCCAAACCAAAACCATTAGTCCATTTACAAGTCCACTAAGTTGTTTACTCGTTATTAGGCCTTATGGCCCATTAAGGTCATTAAGTAACTAGCCCGATAGCAAAACTTAGTCCATACCTTTTTACATAAGTCTGAAACACAAATCAAAACCCAATAGGCCTTAAGCCCTTTAAGCCGAATCGAATATAAGCCATAAGCCTTTTTACATAACTCGAAAATCAAATAAGTATAAGCTTAATATATAGTCCGAAAACCAAATAAGCCATAAGTTTAGTATATCAACCGAAATCACGAGCTCAAAATAAACCAAAACTAATAAGCCAAAATCAATAAGCAAAAACCAATAAGCCAAAATTAATAAGCCAAAACCAAGTGGGCCGAGCCCATCTTGGCGTCGGACCAACGCAAACCAAACGCACCCTTATTGGGCAGAATAACCAAACACACCCTTATTGGGCCGAATAACCAAACGGGCTGGTTGGGCCGAGCCCACACTGAAACAAACTAAACCATAAACCACAAAAGCCCAATAAGCTATGACTTAGCTTATTGAATAAGCAAAACCTCAAAATAAGCCCTTATTAAGCATCTTTAAAAATGAAAAATTTCCACAACAACCATTTTATTTAAACTCAAAAACCTTTTCCTTTCTTTCTTTATAAGTCAAAGCACAAACACCCCTTTTTACGTTTTTGTTTTCAAGTTTCGACCTTTTTGACGATCAACTTGTACAACTAGCGTCTAGACATTGCGATAATCACAAAAGTACAACTTTAAATCAATGTTTTGGAAAAACTTACTTGTTTGATGAGTTTAGTTCGATCGTGACTTGTTTGTTAAAATTTTATGTTAAGTCACGTTTAATTAAAAGATGACTTAATGCAGACACCCTCAGTTTTATTACTTAATAATTTCAGTCATTTTTCTTTATTAAGTCACAAACAAACAGTTTTCATATGACTAATGAATTCAATTTTTTTCATATTAAGTCGATTAAGTCGTTTTCAAACACCACCTAAAAACCTTGTTTCTACAACCCGAAACTACTAGCTAGCAACCCAACAATATATTCTTAACCCGTGTTCTTGAAAAATCTTCAAAATCTTTGTTTCTTTCCTTCCTTGTAGTTCGGCCGAATGTAGAGAGACAAAGAGAGAGATAATTTTTTTTGTTATTTTGAAAATGAGAGAATGAATGGAATGGTGGAGGTAGTGGTGGTTATATGATTACTAAGGAGACATATTAACTTAAAAATAGCCATCTTGTCTCCCTTGCCTTTCTTGAACGAATATGGATCCTAGGAGGGTCTCGGGTCTTCCTTTTTGTGTCGGGATCACTTAAAAACTCAATTTTCATATCTTTAAAACGTCAACCGAACTTAGTTAATATTTTCATTGCATTAAAACTCATTTTTCCATAAACCTGGGTTATTCACATGACACCTATCACATTAAATTGCTCAAAAATTCATTTTGAGCCGTTGCCGGCCGACTCCGGACCGAAAACATGAATTTTTGACAAAATTTGACCGAACCTTGCTCATCCATTTAAAAAAAAAATTCTAACCTCAAAATAGGGTTTGACAACTCGCATTTGACCAAAATTTTACCTTTTTACGACTGTTACAGTCTGTTACCGAAATTTACGAAAACAACCGTTTTCTGATAACTTTCAAATCTCACACTTACGATTTACGTTTTTAAACCAACGTTATTTTATCCTCGTGAATTTATAAAACAAATAAATCCATTAACACATCCCAAAATTCATTAAACTCATTCCCCATTAAACTGTCATGCAGGTACGCGATGCGTGACGGTTTTTGCTAAACGCGGGAAATTTTTTCGGAAAGCACTGAAACTTCAAAACCACTCTAAAACAGAGAAATGAATCAAAGGTGATTCATTCACGAACTCAAAGTTCCATCAACTCCCGGTTTAAACCGAAACCATTTTTACGCCAAAAATAGTCAACAGAAGTCAACTTTTCAGCTTTCATCAAGAAAACTGACAAGATCGAAAGACTTCGAAATACAAAACTATAATATTTTATAATACTTAACCCTGGGAAAATTACCGGTTATCACATGTGGAAACTAGAAGGGGGGTTGAATAGTTTACAGGATTGTTTGCGTTTTAAAAAGTTTGCTTTGAAAATATTTAGATCCGAGTTTTATGTTTAACCAATCAACAATATGTACCAATAAATAAAACAATCTAAGCTAAGACAAAAATAACAATGATAACGATAATGAATAGATAAGGAAAAGAACGATCAAACCAAGACGCCAAGATTTTATAGTGGTTCGGCTACGAAGCACCTCTTCGTCCTAGTCCACTCCCCGAGTATCCTACTCGCGATTTCACTATGTCAACAAGCTCCCTTTAGGCAGAGAAAACCGTTTACACGTCGCTTATGTTATTTTTCGACACTAAGCTAGATGCCGAGTCCTAATCTTAGCTAGAACCAATCTACCACTTCAAAAAATATACACACTCACAAGATCTACACAATCAGATCTACACACTATCCGAATCACACAAATACACAAGATAAATACAATAGAGATTTGGTACTTAGAAGAAGAGATGAGAGATCACTAATCAACACTTTGTTTCTTGGCGAATACGAGTGTTCTTCTCTTGCACTTGATAGAGAGGAAAGATGAGATGAAGAAGATAAGATTAGATCACTTGAAACAAGATCAAGAGATGTTAGTGATCAAGATATTTAGTGAGAGAAAGAAAGTTTTAAGAGAGAGAAAGAAGTGTGAGATAATTGGTGCAACGAGGTCTGATTTTCTGCTAGCAATAGAGCAGTATTTATAGCATGGAAATCCCAACGGTCACCTGGGGGCGGTCCTGGCGGTCCCATATATATCTGGGGAACATGTCTCCTATCAAACTAACCTTCCAAACATTAGAGATGTTGTTCAAAACATTTGCATTCCATCAAGACATCAAAATTACTCAAACCCTACCATTATCCTCCAAGATAATCTTCCTCCCAACATCAAGGATTGGGAACTCGTTGTTCATGAGAATGTCATTTGTGTCGACACTCACAAAAGCTCCTTAGATGCATGCTCTACCATCATGCTCTATCATCTCAAAAACTATCAAGACTTTAACCTTGCCTACTTCATTGCTCATAAGATTGAGAGTGTTAAAAAATAGAGTCGATTATCCTCTTCCATATGGTTTACTCATTACCCGTCTATACCAATTCGTTCTTGCTAAACATCCAAAACTTTTTCGTCCTCACCATACACTACAATTCGTTATGAACTATCAAATGATGAGCTCCATCAATAAGAAAGATGAGAAAAAGAGGAATGAGAGTGAAGAAGTTAAGCTTGACATACCTTACTCACCATCATCGGTCGAGAGCTCAAACCAATCATCTCCTTTGCTAGGATATTGGTCATCCCTGAATCAATTTTAAATTAGGTGTAACTCATTCTCTAGGAATCATGAATTGCTATTCTAGGATAATATTATGCTATCTTATTAAATGCTTGTAGTATCTTTTGCGTTAAACTATGCTATTTTGGACAAATGTATGCTAATGACTGCAATGCATGCTTTATTTGCGTTCGATATAAGTTTATCTTTGTTGAGGGAATGTCTTTACATTTGCTGGCTATTTATATGGTTCTTGTGGACCCACGAATCTCCCAAAACCAAGATCCGTGACACTATGGTGGATCCATATAAACAGTAGTCAGACAAACTTATCCACTTTCCTTTACCCTTTATTATTTGTATTCATCCTCCAAAACCTTAGGATAAAATACCTCCTCCATATAATCCAAGAACCTTCATGTCAAAGCATACTCTCTATGTCTTTTATAAGACACACTATCACAATCTCATATTCAAAAATCAAATGTCTACCTCCTCAAATGACTTCACACCTACAATCAAAAGGAAAATCATCCAAGAACATCTCTCAAAACTCAAGTCAAATAAAATTGATCCAAACATTATTCCACCTGAAGTCTTAGAATCAAGACAAGCTTATTTTCACCTCATGATATGTCAATGTTGTAGTAACTCACAATGTGAAATTGGTTTACTACTACATAAAATGCATCTCATGTTTGAGTATATTCAAGAACACACTCCACAAAATGAAAAACCTTCTCTCCATAACAAATTTGATCATTTAATCCTAAACACAAATCACAACCATCATCTACTCATATGTAGATGTTGTACCAACAAAGTTAACCAACTCCAACGCCTACAAGAAGGTGTTCATTTCATTTGCTCATACATCCAACATCATCTTGGATCTCCTTCAAACCAACCATACCTGCCGTACTAAATCCACTCTTATGGTACCTTAAACCCTTCGGATTATATGAATGACAAGATTATATCCCAAGATATAGGATTTTTAGTTCTTTTCTTTTCTTTCATATTTTAAATTTATTATCCAATGACGTTTACGCCAATTTTTTTTATTTTATCCTTTATAATGGATTCAACATTATTTCTATTGTTGTGGTGATAATGGTTGTTTATTGCTTAAATGTATATGTGTGCACATGTAATTGTCATATATATATGTATATATATATATATATATATATATATATATATATATATATATATATATATATGTATGTATATATATATACATACATATATATATATACATACATATATATATATATATACATATATATATATATATACATATATATATATACATACATATATATATATATATATACATATAATGGCTGTTCTTGAATCGTGCCCTAAGCACAATATGGTCACATATCTAGAGAAGACTGATGGGAATGCCGAGTTTCATGAGATCATTGATTTTCTTACATGAGATCATTGATTTTCTTACGCGCAGTTCCATTCATCATGCTCTCACTGTAAGTCCAGTAGTTTCTACTACATTTGTTGAATTGTTTTGGACATCTGCAAAGTCCAAAATAATCACATGTTAGCACATTATGCCAAAGTAGCTGGCAAAGCCTGTGTCGATCTCTAAAGCATCATATAAGAAGTGATCTTTTTCAGGCTATTTTGATGACTGTAAGCTTATGAGGTCTTAATGAGGGGGATTTTATGTGTTAACATTTAACAAGCTTTTTTTTCACCCCTATGGAGGTTTCTTTTCTTATATAATTCATTATATTAGTTCAAAAAGCACCGCTTGGGATCAAATTCCCACTAACATTGCCACTGCTATCATTTGCTTAACATCTAATCAGAAGTATAATTTTTCTAAATTAATTTTTGATGGTATGCTTAGACATTTAGATGCAAAGAAGAATTTTATAATGTACCCACGTTTTATTTCAATCTTTTTAGATAAAAGCTAGAGATGTACCGTTACCTTTAGATCATTTTCCTATAAATGCTTTTGCATGTAAAGTCATTTTCATATTTTTTTGGTTTAAAAAGGGTAAACATTTTTCAGGGAAAGTCACACCTTTATTTGCTTCTATGTTGGTACAACCAACTGAGGATGAGGGTGCCCCTTCAGAAAGACCATCTGAAGCACAACCTACACCCTCTCCTCCTCACACAAGTGAAGCACTGTTGAGACACAAGACTGACTATCCCTAGACCTTCACCTTTCTCTACTAATATTCATGTTTTATTCCAGATAGTTCTTGGTGGGAAATATGGTGGTCAGTCATTAGTGATAATTCCTTATCAGGGACGATGAGGGTGAAATGACACTCTCAAAGTGTTTATGATCTTTGGTATCTACTTTGTGTACACAGGTTTCAGATCAGGCAAGGAAATTTCAACAATTGAAGCAATATCAAGAAGCTCAAGAAAGCAAGCCAAACTGTAGTAACACCACCCATAGAGCATGGATGAAGGGTGTCTCCTTTGAAGCACAGATTGGCAGGAAAGAGATCATTAGAGAAATACAATGGTTGCATAGAGAGTTTGTATCCAAAATAGGGGCGGAAGTATGCCAAAGGTGAAATCTTTCAAGTCCATAAAGATCACACTATTTGATGAGATTCCTAAGATACATTGGATTATATGGAGATGAGGATGCTTAAGTGTGGGGGCCCGGAGGGAGACAAGAAATGTAGTGGTAGGAGAAGGAAAATGCTGACGATTTTGCTTTAGTACTGAAGATTGCACTTAGTATGCTAAACAAAAGGTTAGTACTGACAATGGAAAAAGTTAGTACTGACAGGACCAATAATTGTATGACGGTCCAAGTTAGTACGAACAAGGAGAAAGATAGTACCGATGAGCAAAATGAAACGGTACTGTGATCAAGCTAAGGTACTGTTGCTCATACTGATGAAAGGATGGGCTACTCCAAAATACTTAAACACTTACTTCTCAATATTTGGAGGATGATGAATCATAGCTCTGGTTATTCTCAACATGCAGTCAAGCCAAAGCAACCCCTAACATAGTTTCAAGAGAGAAGAAGAGGTGTGTAGAGTTTAAGGTATTGAAGAGACTGAAAGACCTAGGCCTACTTCAAACAAGATCATTTTGACATTATAGCCTCTTCTAAAGATTGATCCAAAAGACATAGGGGAAAAAGAAAATAGAGAGGTAGATGAATCTGAAAGTGAATCTGATGTATTCCTAAGCTGGAGAAGAAGTTTAAACAGCTTTGCCTATTGATGAAGAAATGGCTAGGAAGGTACAAGAGAATGGGAAGGTGAAGATGGAAAGAAAAAGATTAGTGAAGAAGAGAAGAAGCTACAATTGATGCTCTCATAAGAATTATGATGGAATAAAGGCGAAGAATGAGGCTGATAGATTCTTGCTGAAAAGCGTCAAGATGAAGAAAGAGAGCAATTTACTAGTGAAGAAAGAGAAAAATTCCTTCATGGACACACATTGCTGCTCAAAGAAAATTCATTGCTCATCAAAGATCAGAAGATATAGAACAGACCACCAACAAAGAATCAACTAAGAAATCAAATGATGGTCTACTTGAAGCATGTAGGTAACTTCAAGATTCTGATTTGAAAACTAGAAGTTTGAGGAAATACAAGCTTGTATGAAAAGATTAAGAGGTCAGATAAAGCTTTATTTTATTGGATCTGTGAAGATGAAAGAGCTGATCAAAAAAGATGTAATGACAAAAGGGAATTGATTTTCTAAGACTGAAAGTGTCATTGAAGGAGGATAATGCAAGAACAAAGGGTACTAAGAAAAGAAAGGGTGGTCATATCAAAATGATTGCAAGGAAAAAGCAAGAAAACAATCTGATGTTGACAGTGAGGATGAACATAAAAAATGCCTGAAGATTGTTACATTTGAAAGTATCTTAGATAGTGAGATAATAGAGAAGAAATCAGTTATTGCTAGATTAAACAAGGTATAATCACCAGATGGAGATTATCTTGTTATCTACAGAGCTAATGGGAATTTCAGGGCTTTTTCAACTATTCTATGGACGGTATTCCATATTTTTGATAGGCAAGATCTATTTCATTTGTATGACTTGATGAGGGAGCAGTACTCAGAGGTTACATTAGATGGATTTGCATTGATTCTTTGGGGAGACTTAAAGATTATGATGGAATCCTCAACAGAAGGAAATGAACAAAATGACTTCCAGAGTGGTTAACAAGATTGGGAGATTGTCACATGGAGGTTCTATGAATCTTATGGAGTCTACATACAGGATTTTGAGGATGGTATAGTTATTCATATGTTGGTTGAAAGAAGAAATCCTCTTTCCAAAGATTTATTGCAAAGGATGCTTGATTTTGGTTTGGAAGTTGAAAGAGAAATTTATGTTGCTCTTGATTTGATAAGATTTATTAAGCAACAGATAAATGCAGGATGATGTTAATGGAATTGAGAAAGGTTTGAGTGTTGGCTAACCACCACACAACAAATGGTCATCAGTTCACCATGCTTAACAGGCATAAGAACTGGCTAGTCCATAAGCAATGGCTTACTGGGTAAAAAACTATCCCAATTCCGTTTATGGTTGGACAATTTACCAAAAATTGTAGGTTTTCAACTCTCCTTGCTTCATGGTGAAGAGTTGCTTGTCCCGAGATCAAACAGTTCTTGGTAAAGACTAATCAAATCTGTTAATAGCTGATAGTTTGCTAAAAACTATATGGTTTATCAATGCACCATGTTATGGTAATGAAGCATTGGCTAGTCCAAAAGCAAACAGTATTTGGTAAAGATAAATCAATTCCGTTGATGGTTGACAATTTACCAAAAACTGTATGGTAATTAACTCACCATATTTTTGGAAATAAAAGTTAACTATCCCAGAGAAAACCGGCTTACTTGTAAAAGAACATCATATCGTTTTATGGCTGGTAGTTTGCCATAAAACTACAAAGCACGCTTAGTCTGGATTGTTGGGAAAAAATGTTGATGTGTTGTGACGAATACAAAGTTTTGCTGCTGAAGGATGGATAGTGTTTAAAAGATCAAGATAATGTTAAAGTGTTTGGATACATCTCTTTGAACTTAAGAAGAAATACATCTGGAAGAAACATGAAGTTAAAAGAGCTTCAACATTAATGTTTCAAGTAGGATTGTTGGGGGGTATTTGTTTTTCCTAACTTTGTACCGTTAGTAATAATGTTGTACTGATGGTTATAGTTAGTACTGACAGTACAAAATGTTAAGTACTGATCAGTTAGTTAGTACCGTTAGTAGAAATTAGTTAATACCGTTTAAGAGATATGTATGAGATATTTTAGGAAAAGATATGTATTATCTTTTACATGTTTTGTAAGCCTGTTAGGGTTTATCCTTGGTTTATAAAAGGATCCCTCTAGGCATAGTTAGAGATACGAGCTTAATACATCTCATACAATCATATCTCATAGTTAGTAATCTGTAATCACTAAAAGCATATTAATAGAAATTATTATTTAGTTTTTCATTGTTCTTCTTAGTACTTGTGTTAAGATTCCGCATTAGCACATAGTATTCATAGTCAGTGTTTCTATATAGTCAAACTGTATTTATACAACTTGGCTATCATCCTTAATAGGTTGCAGAGATCTATTCAGTTTGGGACTCACAGTTTGTAATTATACTTCAATTTTCTATGGTCAATTTAATTATGTTATTTTGACTTATTGGACCTAGCAATATGATTATTGATGTTATGATTATTTTTTATGCTTTATTAGTTGTTTATTTGCATTTAATTAATTAATTATCCTTGTGATTATTAATATATGATCTTATTGTTTTAGTTGCACTTTATTAATTTATGTAGTATATTTTGAAATCCTTGGACTCCCTGTTAAGTTTTGATATAAGGTTGAGCACGCACTAAAAGTGTGTATAAGGTGAATCCCAAACCTTGTGCGCATGATTGATTGCAATATAGTAACCAATACTTGTAATTGTTCGTCCCTGACCTATGAGGCGAACCCTTAGCTTTAATTCCCTGGTTAGGAGTGCGAGCTAATAGGAGGTCAGCTGTTAGATAAAGTATATCTTATAATTAAAAGGAATCCTTAATCACTATAAACTAAGAATAGGTTAATTCTCCCTGCAGTCCATTCCACTTAATTCACATAGGTTAGGTACATCTACCAAACTGGACTTAACGAATTTAGACCCCTTCTAAGGTTGTAATGAGACATTGCACATAAGATCATTGAATGCGGCTATCCTTCCTGCAATAATTCTACTAAAACTCAACCATGCTTTCTTTATTGCTTTCTTAGGTAGATTAATAAACCAATTAGACAATTAGAGACATAAACCGTTCTTTGGGTCGACACCCGTACTTACCAATCACTACACTATACATGATAGGGTACACTACTCTTTAGTGCGTAGGAATAGTCGAGGTAGTTAGGGTTTTATAAATGTGAAACTTGACGTAATTTTATTTAAAAGAAATTACGCATCATATATCATATGTGTATGATAGGTTAGTATTTAGGCCACAAAATACATAGTGTGTTAGATTGGTTCTATCTCGAAGTAGAACTCGGTATTTAGCTTATTACCGGAAAATGTGTAAGCGACGTGTACGGTTTTCTCTGCCTAAAGGGAGCTTGTTGGGTACTTGGGGAGAGGAGTAGGGCGAAGAGGAGCTTCGTAGCCGAACCACTATAAATCATTGTGTCATCGGTTTAATCTTTCTTATCTTTACTTGTTCATACTTCGTAGATTACTTATTTACTTATTGCATCGCTATCATATACACTTGTGTAAATCTCTTGAATTCACATAAGTTGACAATCTAAGATTTAATTTTAAAACGGTAAAAACTATTCAACCCCCCTCTAGTTTCCACACGTCTGAATCAACGGTACCATCTCTACTTCACTAGTGTAAACCGTACTAAAGAAAAGTGTGTCCGGGAAGGATGTTTGGAAGCCTTGAAGATTTTTTCCTGGCAATAAAGAAGCACATGCTATGGAGCTTCATGAAGAACTATGGTCTTTGGAACTTGGTATTCTTTCTATTGTTGAATACTTCAAAAAGATAAAGGTAGTCTATGACCTTTTATCCAACATTGAATCTCCTGTTGTTGAAAAACAACCTTATCATGTATGCCGTCAATGGTCTATGATATAAATAAGACCACTTAGATAGTATAATTCCCCTATCAAAAAACCCTCTAGCCCTCCTCGAGACTCGTTCTATGCATGTACTTTAGAAGTATCATTTAAACCGCAAACAAGGTTGCGGTCATGCTCGAGAAACATCATCTCCATCCACTATATTAATGACTGCCGAGTTGGGTAAAGGGTTTGTAAGGTGTAAAATTTTACACATAAAACATGATCCGGAGGTCGGGGAGGCTTAAACAATTACTTAGCCATTATGAGGGAGAGCTAAAGAGGGAAAGGAAAGATGGTGTATTATTAAGAGAGAAAGAACAATACACCAAGTTATAAATAAATCCCCACCCCTCCTTGGAAGGAGGGAAGGAATATATATAGCCTCTACGCGTCTAAACTACCATAACTTGTCTACTCTAGTCCTTGCGCATCCGACTATTGATAATTAATATAATTCCGTAATGATGATCACATTTTTTAGGCTAACAATCTTCCCCTAATGTGGAGACATACGAAATTACTTACAATGTTCCTAACAAGTCTTCCAAGGTGCTTTTAATGATGAGGATGTCTTCTTTGTCTTCTAGTCTTCATACTTGTACCCAGCTTAAATCCTCTTTGTCTTTTACTTGTTAAAGAACTATTGTAATATGTATGAACTAGATTAACTTCCCCCCATTCATACAACATTTCTTGAAAATATTTCTTCATAGACTCCTTTTTGATGAAGTTTCTAAATTAGCTTCAACCCAAACCAATAACCTTATCTTAAGCAGATTTGAAACTTTGATGTAGCTTGTACGATCTTCTAACTCTTAGGTTTAAGTGCATAGCGAAAACTATAGAAAACCCTACACCAAACATAACTACTTCTTGTCATTACGACTTGGTGATTATCTATAACCTTTGCAAATTTCTATACCGATTATGTCCTGTCAGATTCTTAGTTTTATTGACTTTTACTGTTTCCGTCAGGATCAGTGGCCGTGTTAACGGGCAAACAATTCTCATTCTTAATCATTTAATAATTCTATTATTTCTAGAATTATTTCATTTAACATCTTATATCTATGTTTAAATCATTTCCGGGAGGTTTGTCCCGCAAACGGCTTAAAATGTCAAACAACGCGTTTCGACACGTCCATTAATGGTCCATACTTAATCAAAAATAGTTTAACTATAAGACCTATGGTGTGAATATTCAAAGTTTAACTAAACAAAACTTTAAATTCTTTAAAAATACAAGAAACTTTCAGGCCACGTTTTAAATCACGATTTATGATCGATAGATAACCCGACAAGAGACAAAATGCACCTAGGACCCCCTAGGATCCCCTAACTGGTCGAACCCCACAAGGAGACCACAAGGATTATTTTTAGCTTGTGTGTCTCATGCATGCATCTCTATTTGTCCTATTTTGATTTCAAGACAAACACACTTCATTTCTAAAACACACACTAAAAATCTTTTCTCCCTTCTTTCTTCTTGCCTACGTCTGAACCACAAACCACACACAAACAATACATTTTTGTTATTTTGATCAATAACATGAATATTTGAGTTCATCCGGGTTGATTTTGTTAGTGTTTGGGTACACTAAAACAACATTTGGGTTGTGGTTAAGCTATATTTGAAACCCTATTTTTAAGTCAATTTCTTTCAAAAATCTTTGTACTTTTAAATATCTAATGATGCATAGATAATGGTTATGTGGTGCAATTTCTAGAAATCGAAAGCGAAAAGTTTATAAAGCATATATATAGGGTGCGTTTGGGTTCGAATTTGAGTGAAAGGAAGAACAAGGAAAAACCACTTTATTATTTTGGTTGTGATGGTTGAATAACAATTAAGTACTAAATAGCTTATTCCATATTTAGCTTTAAAATAAGCTTTCAAAAATCTTATTATTGCTTATTCGTAGGCTTATTTGGTTTCGGACATAAGAGGAACATAAGGAAAGTGAATTTGGTTATTTACCTACTTTTGTTATATTTTCATATCGTATTTTGGTTGCTTATTTCAAGAACAAAAAGGTACTAGTAGCTTATTAGCTTATTTGAAAAGCTATATATTTAGTTTTGGGCTTAGAAACCCACGGCCCAAGAAGGCCCAATAAGCCGCAGCTTATTATGGACCTTTTTGTGGTCTGACTTATTTTCTTAGCTTATTGGTTTGCTTATTTGGATGCTAGAAATACTTATTTGCATACTTGATAACTCGTGGTTCGATTTCGGATTTGGTATATTTTCAAAAGTGTTTGTTTAGGGCTTATATAGGCCACGACTCAATTTGAAGCCCAATAAGCTTCGGCTTATTTTTTGAACTTTTCATTCGTCTCATTTACTACTTACTCCTAATGCGTATTTAAATTGATATTTTGGACTAATTAAGGTTTAAGAACAAAAAGGGACGGTTTTGGACTACCATCGCGCCTTTAGGCCCAATAAGTGAAAAACTAGTGATTTTAAACGTTTTAAACGGATTTTGATTGATTTGGACTTGTAGATATTAAAAGGGTTAAAATAGTCGTCAGAAAGCGTGTTTTGATAAAACGTCACTTAAATGTAGATTTTTGACACTTTGTCGGAAGTTGGTGGATTTGAGGAAAGTGTTTGAAAATAAGGTTTGAAACCTTGGTAAACGTTTTATAAACAAACACGTCATGCCAAAATTTCATAAAAATACTTTACATAGAAGATATTTCACTAAAACTTATTTTCTCAAAATCCGACAAAAAATGAAATAATAAAATATTATTATAAACCGACTAAAAGACGAAAAATATATTTTATAATTTTATAAAATATAAAACTCTTACTATTTATTTTGTAATTTAAACATGTAAATACTTATACTTTAAATGCTATATTTAGGTAACTTGGGGTTTACCGAGAAAATGGTCGAAACATATTCAAATAATGGTTTGTCGTGTATTCATTTAATTCTAAATTTCTACTTCTTATTGTTAGCCGTGTTTTTATGTAAAGTGATGGTCATTATATATTCCCGAGCCTTGTATAGGAAAACGTAGTTTACGGGAATTCATTTAAGCTAATTGGGCCTAGGTGTCGGGCTAAAGCCCATTAGATCAGTCCATTAAAGGCCCAACGACCCAACAAGGAGTCCATACTCTTTGTAGTATAAATACAACCCTCCTAGCATGCTAGGAGGTTGTTGCTTCTCATTTTCTCTCAATAGAAGTTACCATTTTCTTTCCTTTCATTTTTTTCTCTCTAGTTCTTTCTCTCTCTAAGTTCATATGATTTTTATATGTTTTGGTGATGAAATGATAGCCTAACATGTGGTATCAAGAGCCAAGGAGTCATTAGTGATCTTTTGTAGCTTATCTAAACAGCTTATTTCAAGCTTTTGTATTCGTTTTGTTTGTGTTTTTTCAAACCGTACTCGTCTCATTTTTTGATCCATTTTCACATCATCTTTTGCCTAAAATGTGTTTTTTTATGATCAAGATGTACTTCTGTTAGTTTTATACTTATTAGAAGCTTATTTGGGCAACAAAACATGTTTTTGGATCGAAAAAATCTGAGTTTAAAAAGTTTTTTTAAAGCAAGCGAAATACGTCTTTGAAGGTAGCAAAATATGTCTGAGCAAAATATGTTTCAAGCGAAACATGTTCTGAGCGATTTATGTTAGTACAGGTTACATATTCCAAGTGAAATATTACATTTCCTGAAACAAAGTGATGCCAAAATTTACATATTCCAAGCGAAATATGTTCTGAGCGATTTATGTTCCAAGCGAAATATGATCTAAGCGATTTATGTTCCAAGCGAAATATGTTTTGAGCAATTTATGTTCCAAGCGAAATATATTCTGAGCGATTTATGTAATACAGGTTGTCACATTCCAAGTGAAATATTACACCTTTAGGAATAGTTACTCTATCCAATTTGTTTCAAGTGAAACATTACATTACATATTTCAAGCAAAATATTACACTGCATATTTCAAGAGAAATATTACAAGTGTATTTTAGCTAAACATTGCCATGTTTAAGAAAATTCTGTGTCTGAAACCCTAATTTCTTAAAAAAAGACTGGTAAGGTCGATCTGCGAATAAGGTGGGAAGAGACTGATTTTAGGCTTCATATAAATAACACTCCTTCTACAACAAAATATCTTCACCGTTTCTTCTTGATTTAGTAAAATCCCATAATGCGCTTTTAGTCATTCCATCCATTCTTCTATGATCTTTGAATTTTGAATTCAACCAAGTTACAAATTCAAAGCAATCAGGCCCGTCGTCTTCATCATTGCGTATCACATTATTTTTGCTAGCACGAGATAGGGGATAGTATTTATAGAAAATCTCCCTACAAGTTCACTCCAGGTGGTGGTTTTGTCGCTCCCCTCATTTATCCACCATTTTCGTGTAGCACCGGTAAGTGATTTACGGTTTTTAAGTCTTTTTAACTATATATATAATATAATAAATTACAAGATATATAATAGTAAGAAAAACTAAAAATCAACACAAATCAATGTAGCCGGAAGCAGTATAGACTATCCCCGGGTCGTTAATTCCCCAACGAGGCTGCATTGGAAGATCGGTACAATCGAAGGTTTGAGTTTGAATGAAGGAATTGATTTGGGAGAGTGAAAAAGTCAAATTAAACAATAACGGATAAAAACGTTTAAGAAAATCCTAAAAATTACTAAATTAAGCTGAAAAAACGGGAGCCCGAATCCCGAACTAAGGGGGGGAAAACCTAAAATCTTCAAAAATAACCCTACGAAGAACTTTTCACTTCTAAACTACTCTACGGGACAAATAACGAAGAATGAAAAAGACTAGACCGAAAACGGAGTTCGTTTGACCCAAAAACGAGTCAACACAAAAAACGTACCCGGAACCCGTTCTTTAAAAGATGAAAAGTTGTAAAAATGACTTTACGAAAAGTTTTAAAATTTTCCTACAAACTATATGACAAAATAAAATTTTCTAAAAAAAGAAAAATATTTTTTTGATAATTTTTGTATTTTTTATGAATTTTTAAAAGTTTAAACTAGATTAAATTATAAAAAATAGTAAAAGTCTACGAAAAATTCTGAAAATTTTATACAAAATGCTTAAACCTATAACAGTCCTAGGAAAAATAAGAAACAAAAATAAGCTAAAGAAATAAGCCCGAAATTAAGCTATAACAGCTTATAAGCTATTTGGGGCAAAATGTGTATAAATACACAAGCCCTTGAGTCTTTAACGAAAAAGACCCAAGGGCGCAGCGGTGAGGGTGTTGGTATAAAAGGGGTTTGTATCGCTTGGTCCCGGGTTCGAGTCTTGCTCACCCGGGCCAAGTGTCTTTCCCCTTTTATTTTTTTTTCGAAAAGTCTAGGGTAGAAAGTGTAAAAAACCAAAGTAAAGGGTAGGCGGGCAAACTTTAGGAAATTTACACTATAGTTAAAACGGGTGCCCTTAAACGTTGAGAAAAGTACTAAACAAACCCTACGCTTCTAGCTTATTTTGGCTTATTAAAAAGTGAGAATCAGAAAAAACTCAAAACCACAAACTTATTAACTAGCTTATTATCTACAACTTTAATGAAGGCAACTTGAACTTTTAAGAACTTAATAAGCTAAAAACCTAGCTTTTTGCTAACTGTCACAGAAAGTTGGCTTTTCCCTAACTTTTTAGATTTTGGCTTATTCCTAGCTTATTACTAGATGAAAATGAGATATAAAAGATGCTAAATGGTGTTTATGATGTATGCTAGAAATGTTTAAAGAGAAATAAGCTAAGTTCAAACTAAAGTGACAAGGAAAATGATCTTAAAATTGCAAGTTTAAGCTACAAACTGAAATAAGCTTTTTACCAATAAGCTAAACAGCTCAATACTAAACCTAAGGAACTGAATTTCTAGAATTAAGCTAACCTTTATACTATGAAAAAGCCTAGATAAAAGGTTTTTAGAGATTACAACTAGAAATGAAATTTCTAAATGAAATAAGCTCCAATCCAACTATGCTGCTATGCTACTGTTTAAAGTACAAATAAGCTAGAGTAAATGCTTAAAATTGAAAACTAAATGATGAAATGTATTAAGCTAATGGAATTCTAAAAATATGCTAAATTCTAAATTCTAATACCTACTTATGAATGCTCAAAGTATGCTTAAAAATTCACAAGCAACAGCAGTTTACACTACTGTTTGCTGATGCAATTGGCAAAGTTCCTACTTGCAGGCTAAAATTTTAACTGAAAACTCTTTTGAATCTATTAACTAAATGTATCTAATGCTATATTAACAAAACTTGATCATTAGAGAGCTGTGAGAAACTAAATTCTAAACTCACTTACACAAATAAACTGTCCTGGTGTAAAATCAAGCTTTTTAAACTCTAAACTTTGAAATTCAACAATTTAACTCTTAAAATCTACTTAAAACTCGATATACTACCCTAACACAACTAAATGAATAGCTTTGACATAGTGAAGTTGACTTTACAAGTCAAATAAAACTAAATCCAAACACTCCTTTAATATGACTGTCAAAACTAAATAGAGCTTAAAATCTATTTAAAAGCTAAAACAGCTTAAACCTTATATCTACTCTTATTAAAGTTCACCTACTTAAGCTTTTTAAACTATAAAACCTAAAGCTTATTAATGAAAATAAGCTACTTACTCTTATAGCCTTTTATACTAACACTTATGACAGAACTGAATAGTAATATCTAAATGAGTTTTAACTAAGACAGATTAAAACTACTACATCTATAACCTAACTAAGCTAAATGAAACAGGAATAGACATGAGAATTCATTAGAATAAGCAAATTGCATTAAGCTATGAGTATTCTAAAATGAATTTTAGAAAGTTAAACCTGAAGTTGTGTTGTCTCAGCACTTAGCCACTCTTGTAGAGTGAGTGGCTCACAAACTTGAACCTAAGTGGCTCCCTAGCCTCTAAACCTCAATAAGCTAAATTTGAGCTTATTGTCCTCTTTTGAACCTCCAATTTGAAACTAATGAGCTCAAGTGATCATATTAAGATGTAAATGATTATAAAGAGTAAATGAAGGATTATAAATGACTAGCTTAACAACACAATTTGACTGAATTTGAGCTTATGAACAGTAATAAGCTCAAATGAGCTTATTGAGAGCTTATTTAGGTAAAAACAGCTTAGATTTGAAATCAAAGAACAAAAATACTTGAGAACTGAATCTTTAACTTCAAAGATGAAGTACAAGCTAAAGTAACAAAGGTACAAGTGATTTAAACTGAATTTGAAAAATACTTGAAAGAAATGCTTAAAAATGAGAAAAATACAAACTGAAAATTAAAACTACTCTCTAACTAACTGGTAAACTTCTGTCTTCTTGTTTCTTTTATAGGCTCTTCTGTGTTTGTTGTGAGAGTAAACAGCCCAAAGCAATCTTGACCCTTTAATCTTATCAAAAATCAATCTTGGTCGTCGACATGGGCTTAGGGAGATGTGAGATTGCCAAATGGGATTAGGGTTTAAGTGGAGGTGGGGGGAAGGGTTTGTCCATGGGGTTGAAGGGTTGCAGGGTAAAAGAAGGGGGTGTTAACCCGTGAGTTGGTTGTGTTCAAAAATGGCGGGAAAAGAAAGTTGTTATAAAAGGAAGGTGACAGGGCACAAGTTTATGTAAATGGCAAAGTTAGTCCTTGATGGTGTATGTGGTGTTTGCAATTTTCGTCCTTTTGGTTAAATAACTTTGGGGACTTGGCAGGAATAGTTCCCAAAAGTTATAAGACCACTTGCACCAAACGTCCTTATGTGTTACAAGTATGGGGACTTGGCAGTTTTGCCCCCCACTTGTTACTTTGAGTAGATTGCAAAATCAGCCCTTGTCTTTATTTTTCTCTTTTCTCTTTTAAAATACAAGTTTAGGGATTTACAATTTCAGTCCCTAAACTTATATTTCTTTGACTTTAGGCCTCGGGGTTGACTTTGACTTTGACCAGTTGACTTTTCTGTTGACTTTTTGACTTGATTGACTTTCCGGCTTCGATTTGGCTTTGTCTTTCACAGTCTTTTCGATTCCGAGTTCGGTTTTGTCGTTTTGGCTTTGTTTTTCGTCCTTTTCTTAGTTATCCGTTCCTGCACAATACAATTAGCAAAACAAGCATATATTTGGCATTTTAAGTCCGTTTTTGGTTATTTTAGCTCGTTTTTAAAGGTAAAAGGTATGTGTAATTAAGCACATACCACTTATCTACAATTCCATTATGAATGGTCCATATGTCAGACGAATGATTCCTGAACTAGGTGATCTAGACCGTGAAGTTCTCGTTAATGAAACCTTTCATGAGCAGACTGATGAGGAACTCACTAAAAAGGAGCTTAAACAGGTAGAAGCCTATGATCAAGCCATCCAGACTATACTTCTGGGTCTTCCTGAACACATCTATGCTGCTGTTGATAGTTGTGAAACTGCTTAGGAAATCTGGTTACGTGTTCAACAAATGATGAAAGGTTTTGATATTGGAATTCAAGAGAAAAAGTCTAAGCTGTTTAATGAATAGGAAAGGTTTACTTCTACCAGTGGGGAATTGATTGAGTCCTACTATCATCGCTTCTCCAAGTTAATGAATGACTTCAAAATAAACAAACATTTTCTAGAAAAGATTGCCAGCAATCTCAAGTTCCTAAACAACATACAACTAGAATGGAGTCGACATGTTACCATTGTTCACCAAACAAAGGACTTGCATACAACAGATTACACTCAGTTGCATGATTTCTTGAAATACAATCAAAAGGAGGTAAATGAACTAAGAGCAGAACGACTTGCAAGAACACATGATCCTTTGGCACTAATGGCAAATTCCAACAATCCTTGCAATTATCCAGTGTTTCAACAAGATCAACCATCACCACTTACCTATATGCAACAACCACCACCCAACAACAACAAAAACCCACAACCATCATTCAACCAGAATTACATGCAACAACCAATGATTAATCCCGGCGACATTTCCTATCCCACAACAGCAAGGAACATGGCACTTGTTCTAATTGCTAAGTCATTTAAACTTAACTACTCTACACCAACCAACAACAACCAGATAATTTCATCAAACCCTCGTAATAGGCAGATTGCATAGCCAGGTATGAATTTAGGTCAAGACAAACAAATGCAGATGGTTGGAGGAAATGGTGGGAATCAGTTTAGACAATATGCTGGTCAGAATGTTGGGAATCTAAATGGGTATAATGCAGCACAGAATGTCGGAAATCTTGTTGTTCAGAATGCAGTTCAGAATCCGGGTGTTTAGAATGTTGGAAATCAGAATGGGCTTATTGTTGTTCCGGGAATTGCTAATCAGAATGCAAATCAAAATGGGAATGGTAATGTTGTAGCAGCACAGGCTGAAGGTAATGGTAATGGGAACAACGAAAATCAAGTAAGGTGTTACAACTGCAGAGGATTGTGTCATTATGCTAGGAACTGCATAGCTAGGCCAAGGAGAAGGGATACTGCTTATCTTCAGACTCAGTTGCTGATTGCTCAAAAGGAAGAAGCGGAGATCCAACTCCAAGCTGAGGAATTTGACTTGATGGCTACAGGAGATATTGATGAGATTGAGGAAGAGAATGCAAACTACATCTTGATGGCTAATTTACAGCAAGCATCGACATCATGTACTCAAACTAACAACGCTTCCGTCTATGACTCAGATGGATCAGCTGACGTACATGAATATGCAACTTGTTATATAATGAGTATATTTAATATGTTTACTCAGAGGGGTAGTTACTTGAGCTTACTCGAGCCCATTCCTGAACCACTCTAGTATAACAAATGATGTAAGTTATTTCTTACGGTTTCTAGTGTGGAACATGATGGTTGGGAACAATACATAAATCTACAACTGTTGAGGAAACACGTGCTTATTTTGAATCATTATATAATAATTTGGCAATTGAAGTTGAGAAAGTCAACTCGGTCAATCGCAAAATAAAAGAAACAAATGCTGATTTGACCACTGATCTTGCTAGAGATAATAATCAAGAAAAGTGTTTGAATTCAATCAAGAAAAATTTATGACATCTTAAAAGGGTGTTATCAAAAAGTTCTATTTTATCAAGAGCAATGTATTAATAAAAAGATAAATGCGCTTCACTTAAGTATGGCTTCACTTAAGCCAGACTCGTTTTACCACATCAAATAGAAATTGGCTTTAGGTTATCAGAACCCTTTTTATCTTAAGCAAGCTCAACAAAAACAACATAGTTTGTATAATGGCAAATTTCTATTAGAAAAGCATGAGCCTCCTGTTGTATATGATTTGGAGGAGACACTGCAACTTGCTGAAGACAGTCGCTTAAAAATGAAACAATTGAAGAAAGAAATAAAATTGGCAAATTATGCAAAGATTAATCATCTTTCAGGGGTTTTTGTTTCTCAAACGGCCAAGTTACGTGAAGAGTTGTATTTCTCAAATACATCCAAAACGGACACTGTTTCAAAATCAATTTCAATACCAAATGAAGAGTTTTCAGACGATACTTCTCCAAGTGTTGCCCAGAAATTTCTAAATGAGGTAAAAAACACAATTATGACTCTTCAACGTGTTGTAAAACAAAAAATGATATTAGACATACACAATTGGTCGTCTTCTGTTTACCAATTGATTTACAAAATTGTAAAAGATGAAATTTACACTATCGTTAACCAAGTTGATGCTAGAGTTCAAGATTTCAAAATATAATTTTTGAAGGAAGCAGCCAAATTTGTTCGAGACTTCAAATCTCTTGCAAAATAAGCTGATAAATCTCTTGCTAAGCACAAGGCTTTGGAATTTGAAATCGAGCATCTTTTGAGAGTAGTTGTCAGTCAAGATATTATGTCTATTGTGCAAAATCCTACTGTTGTTGAAACATTTAATCTCCAGACTGAGCTTAAACATACAAAAGAACGATTTGAAAATTGTATCATTAAAAAGGAGAATGAATATGCTAAACTTTGGAATGATTGGTACAAAAAATGTGAAGAATGCAAATATGACAAAAATTTTTTACGATAAAGCTGATAATGACATGAAACAAAAGATCGAATAGTTGCAAGCTCAGTTGGGAGATCTCAAGGGTAATAGTAAGGGTACTCAATGTGTATCAGATACCCTTGATCCCTTGTCTCAGAAACTAGAGAATGAGAACATGGAATTAGAGTTTTAGATTAAGGATTATGCAAAAGAAAATGCTCATCTTAAGACTGCCTATAAGAACCTTTTTGACTCTATTAATGTGTCACGGGATCAAACAAAAGGAATAACTGACTCTTTGCAAAACAAATTAAATGATATGATTTATGAAAATATAAAGTTAAGAGCCCATTCATCTGACAAGGTTTCTGAACAAAAGGACACCACTAAAGGTACGAGTGTGAATACTCAGTTTTGTAAGCAATCAATTTTGGGAAAACCACCTTCTTCTTGTGGATAAAAACTCTATTCAGTAACTCCTTTTCCAAAATCTAAGGGTCTTCCCAAGATCAATGAGTCACATGCTTTGTCAAAACCAGTCACTTCAAACTCGGTACCCACATCATAAGAATTAAAAGTTGTGAAAAATGATAAAGTGATTGCCCCATGAATGTTTAGGATTAATCATTTTAAGACTTCTAGGGAAGAAAATTATGTGCCTAACAAACCCATTAATTCAAGCGTTAGGACAAATCCGATCACTATTTCACAACCTCATGTCCTCACTAAGAAAGATGTTAATTCTAATTCAAATGGTTTGTCTTTTAAAGGACTAGACATCACTACTAAAACCAGAAGGCCACAGCCTAGGAGAAATACAAAGAATGATAGGGTCCCTTCTGCGTCTATGAGTAGTTGCATCAAGAATAAAGAAGTTGAAGTAGAAGAACACCATAGAAATTTAATGCTTTCTAAGAATAAGAAACATATGTCATCTGAATGTAATAAATGTTAAGCTTGCTATTCGGAATGATAAATTTGGAGTTGTTTGTGCTATGTGTAAGCAATGTTTAATTACTGCTAATCATGATGTGCGTGTGCTTAATTATGTGAATGGCATGAATTCTTGTGGTAAGAAACAAAAGGCAAATGTTTCAAACACTTGCTTCACCTAAGAAAGTAGGTTCCAAAGAAAGACTTGCTTTACCTACACCTAGTGAACCTCGTATTTGCCAAAGCTGGTCACCAACAGGAAGAATTTTTTACTGTAATTGCAAAATAATAAAATCCAGAGCCTCTAAGGAACCATCTGACTGCTTAAATGGTGATAATGCATGTACTTCTAACCCTCAGGAACCTACAATCAAACAATTTCCAAATTCTACTTCTTTTCTTGGCAGGTTATCCAAACTTGTTTATGGCGCGTCGACTCGGGTTGTTCCAAGCATATGACTGGGAATCTAAAGCTTCTCATCAATTTCGTCTGGAAGTTTTTGGGAACTGTTTGCTTTGGAAATGATCATGTTGCTGTAATTTTGGGTTACGAGTGATCTTCAATGGGGAAATATATTAATCACCAGGGTTTATTTCATTGAGGGCTTGAGGCACAACCTGTTCTTGGTTGGGCAGTTTTGTGACTCAGATTTAGAGATCGCTTTTAGAAGGAACACCTGTTTTGTCAGAAATCTTGAAGGAGGTGATTTATTGAAAGGAAATCATACACTAAACCTATACACTATAAATCTCCATGAAATGGCCTCTACATCTCTAATTTTTCTTATGGCTCGTGCTAATTCTACCAAGTCTTGGTTATGGCATCAACATTTATCCTACCTAAATTTCGACACCATCAATGACCTTGCTAAAAACGATCTCGTCACCGGTCTTCCAAAATTCAAATATCATAAAGAACATCTTTGTCCCTCTTATAAGCAAGGAAAAAGCAAAAAGGCATCTCACCCACCCAAACCAGTTCCAAATTCAAAGCAGAGATTACACTTGCTTCATATGGATTTGTGCTGTCCAATAAGAGTCGAAAGCATAAATAGGAAGCGGCATGTTGTGGTGATAGTGGATGATTAGTCTCGTTACAATTGGATACACTTTCTTAGATCAAAAGATGAAGCACCAAAAGAGATAAAAATATTTCTGAAGAAAATTACAGTTCTTCTGCAAGCTCCAGTCATCATAATAAGAACCGAAAATGACACAAAATTCAAGAATCAAGTGCTTTAAGAATATTTTAATAGTGTTGGCATCTCTTACCAGCATCTTTTGTCAGAACACCTCAACAAAATAGAGTCGTAAAACGAGAAAACCGCACGCTAGTAGAGGATGCTAGAACAATGTTGATTTTTTCTTGTGCATCGTTATTCTTATGGTCTGAAGCAATTGCTACTGAGCGCTACACTTAAAACTTCTCCATTATTCACCGTCGATTCAACAAAACACCATACGAGCTTATTAATAGAAAAAAAACTAGATATCTCTTTTCTACATGTATTTCGGGCTCTCTGTTATCCTAAGAATGATCGTGAGGACATTGGGAAGCTTGGTGCAAAAGGTGATATAGGATTTTTCATCGGGTATTCTGCTAATTCATGTGCTTACAGAGTTTACAATTGAAGGACAAAGAAATTCATGGAGACAATGAATGTGACATTTGATGAGATTTCAGCTATGGCTTTCGAACAACGCAGTTCAAAACCCAGGCTTCAAAGCATGACTTCTAGACAAATAAGTTCAGGACTCAATCTTACTTATGCTTCGTCAACAATAACAACTCAACAACCAACTGAACGTGAATTGGATTTACTGTTCGAAGCTATGTATGATGATTATATTGGTGGTCAACCGTTAGCTGCTACAAGAACTGCTCTGACTGCTCAAGCACCTCAAGTTCTTCAGACTCTAACGACATCTACAACAACAACAGACACCACACCGACACCAACAAATTCATCCTCTCAAGCTACAAATATTCAAAACACTTCACAGGATGTTAACAAGCTCAAAACACAACAACAACATGTTCAACAACAAGAAAATCAAACTTTACTCCAACCCAAACTGATAATGTTTGAAATGCTATGCTCGATGGGAATTCGTTTGTTAATACTTTTGCTACTCCATCCACAAGTGCTGCTGAATCATCATCTTCACATATGTAGATCTATCGAACATGCATACGTTTTATCAACCATACCCTCTTGAATATCAATGGACTAAGGATGACCCTCTAGAACAAGTGATAGGAGAACCCTCACGACCGGTTTTGACACAGAATCAACTCCGAACAATTAGTGACATATGCATGTATGCATTAACTGTAACCACCATAGAACCAAGTAATGTCAAAGAGGCTATGAAAGACCCTGCATGGATTGATTCTATGTAAGAAGAACTTCTTTAGTTTAAAAGGCTTGATGTATGGGTGTTAGTTCCTACTCCAGATAACATAAAACCACTTACTTTGAAATGGTTATTTAAAAACAAGCATGATGAAGAGAACACAGTCATTTGAAACAAGACTCGTCTCGTTTGAGAGGGTACCGCCAAGAGGAAGGAATCGATTTTGAAGAATCCTTCGCTCCGCTTGCTAGAATGGAAACTATCAGGATATTTTTGGCATACGCTGCACACAAATTGTTCACTGTGTTTCAAATGGACGTGAAAACTGCTTTCTTGCATGGTACATTAAAATAAGACGTGTACGTGTGTCAACCTAAAGGTTTCATTGATTCTGATCATCCAAGCCATGTCTACAAGTTAAAGAAGGCACTATATGGGTTAAAGCAAGCACCAAAGGCATGGTATAATGAATTGCAAAGTTTCTCCTACAGAATCACTTCTTCAAAGGCATTATTGATCCAACGCTGTTTATAAGACGCTTCGACGATGACATCTTAGTGGTATAAGTCTATATACATGATATTATCTTTGGTTCTACAAACCCTAGGTATACCTAACTATTTGCTGACCTTATGAAAAGCCACTTCAAAATGTCAATGATGGGGAAATGATGTTTTTCCTTGGTTTACAAGTTAACAAAATCCCCCCGTGGCATCTTCATAAACCAGTCCAACTACGTGTTAGAAATCCTTAAAAACTATGGAATGGAAACTTCTGATCCCATTGCAACTCCAATGGAGATAAAAGACAAGCTTGACCTTGACAAAATTGGTACTCTAGTCGATGCAACAAAATATCATAGCATGATTAATGCCCTAATGTATCTTACGTCAAGCAGACCGAACATTGTACATGCTACTTGTTTATGTGCTCGGTACCAGGCTAAGCCAACCGAGAAGCACCTCAAGGAAGTTAAAATGATCTTTCATTATCTTTGGGGAACCGTTAATATGGGTCTTTGGTAAACAAAGGATTCTGGCTTTGAACTAACTGGATTTTCAGATGCTGATTTTATGGGATGTAAAGATACCTTCAAGAGTACTTCTGGTGGAGCTCAATTCTTAAGAGAAAAGCTGGTTAGCTGGTCCTGAAAGAAACAAGACTGTACAACGCTGTCAACTACGAAGGCAGAATATGTGTCTCTATCCGCTTGTTATGCCCAAGTTATTTGGATGCGGACACAGTTAAAGGATTATGGCTTTCACTTCAACAAGATTCCTATCTATTGTGATTCGAAATCAGCCATAGCCATCTCCTGCAACCCGGTCTACCACTCAAGAACAAAGCACATCGCCGTCCACTACCATTTCATAAAGGAACACATGGAAAAGGGTATGATTGAACTGTATATTGTCAAGACGGATTACCAACTGGCCGACCTCTTAACCAAAGCTTTTCTAGTGGATCGATTTAACTATTTGGTTCGTCGCCTTGGTATACCTAGCTTGTCTCTATAGGAACTTGAATGTCTTGCAAAATCATAGTAATTCTTTGTATATATTTATCAGAAAAGAAAATTATAAAAATATAAAACCTATTAAAGCAAAATACAAAATCAAAAAATTTTAAAATACCAAAAATAATCTTCTCTAAAATGTCTCTCGACAATCGATAACATTTACGGACCTAGAAATGTTGATTAATATTGACACGTGTGTGTAAATGAAGTTTGAGCGAGAGTTTCAAAAGATTTCAAAACATGTCTCTTTAATTTTTTCTCTACGACTTCTAAGTAAATGTCAGCTTAGGACTCAGTCTCTAAAGAAAGGAAAATGTTCATTTATGTACATTTATCCTAAACA
Source organism: Tanacetum coccineum (assembly GCA_026074375.1). Lineage (NCBI taxonomy): Eukaryota > Viridiplantae > Streptophyta > Magnoliopsida > Asterales > Asteraceae > Tanacetum > Tanacetum coccineum. The sequence goes on along the minus strand of BQNB010036617.1, from coordinate 12,217 downwards.
ACAGGAAGCTCATATCTTTTGGTCTTGAGCAATGTCATATAAACATTCCAAGTTTATGAATGCTCAAGAGAAGCACTAAGGAAATAATAATTAATCAAATAAATCTAAAATCACTTTCTTGTTGAGCATAATTTTTTAAGATAATTTCATCAAAAAGAAATTTCAAAATCTTTCAAAATTGTATGCTCAACGAACTCCCACTCCAAAGTTTTACTGTATTCTTTTATTGAGGGGGAGTATAACAATTAGTTCATTCGGCATGAATTCCTATTCTTCTATTGCTTGGTTAGTCTGAAAAGTACGTCAACGTACATTAACTTGTATTTTAACTCACTTGATAAGTCAAAAATTGTCACCACATATGCAATTTTTGAATGGGAGAATAGTGATTAAAATGTGATCAATACGGCTTAATAAAGGATAAGATCTCTTGATTATAAGTGCGTTCCCAAAACTCGCATATGCCAAACTCTTTCATAATATGATGCATATGTATAGGGGGAGCTTTTTGGTGATTTGGAAAACTCTCAATGCGTAATAAATGATTTCTCAAACACGTTGATTGATTTTTCAATGGTTTTATGGCTACTATGGAAATATCAAAGACTGACTAACTGTTGTTTCTCAAGGAGTTATAAGGAGGTTAAGGTTAGGTATCCTCATTCCATGATCCATCTAAAACCGGAGGGATCTACCTAGGAACACTCCATTGGATAGAGTAGAAGTCCTAGGTATGATTTAAATAAGGAGTAAAGTGAGATCGGGAAGAATGTTATCCAAGGCATGAGTTATCATCGGAATAATCCTAACACGGTGATAATGAGGAAGCGTTGGTTTAACATTGAAGGGGTTGAAGAATGAAAACGAATTGTAAGGATAAAGGGTGTAAAGAAAGAAGCCCTCCATGCAACCTTAGGCAGAAACGGGTCAATGCATAATCTATCGGTAATCACAAATATGATTCTGGTATTGAAGACAAGTCATCATGGACCTAGTGATGCAAAGCACAACCCATCCTAGCTACTCATGCTTCTCTTAAAAGAAGTTTGTTTCATTTCTCACGGAGTACAACACGCTTCTATCGACTTTCTCATTCCGAGATCATTGATATTGAAGAGGTGGCAGTCCGCTCTAGCCTCCGATTACCAAATAACAAAAGTGCACTTATAGAGTCTAGAGCCAACGAGATCTATTAAAAATCTCACTAGGACACAAATTCCAATATACAAAATGTCGTACATCATTATACAAGATTTGGTATCAAAGAGTCCTACGCATTATCCTCGTAGTAATTGCCAGAACATTCAGAGTGATACTCTTTAGTATTCACAGTGATGAATGGAAATCCTTCCAGAGTCAACATCAAACAGCTCTGCGGTAGGTGACTTGCGATATTCTAAATGAATCAAGCTTGTGTCAACTGGATATCGATAATGGTCTAGTAAAGGAATTGATGACTCAATCAGAAAGACTGTAACTATTTAACTCACTCTTAACATGTTGTCTGCTTTGAGACGTTCCGGTAATGAGAACAAATAAGTACGGTGAATCTAATGCAACCGCGTTAGAGGATCTAACACTTTGAGCTGGAAACCCTGTCAAGGAGATTCTTCTAAATTGAATCTACCTGATCACAGGTACAATATTTATACTATAAAACGGTCCTCACGAAACCGGAGGTTAATGTAACCGAACTTAAGACGAATGACAAAGCCATATTCATCGATATCTGCTGTTTATCACTAACATCAATTTTCAGGTATAACTTACGGCGTTACAACCTCATTCCAGCCGAGTCAAGATTCGAGAGCTCATGATCCATCGACAAAGATAAATACCTGATGAAAGCTCAAGTACATGTGTCAAAGTCTTCTGCGAACTCTGATGTATAAGAACTTCCTTAATGAACACCAATGATAACATTGCAAGCAGATCAAGTAAAAGATCAATGTTGAGGGAGATTGTTAGCAAGCTTTCAAGATAATGAGCATGAGGGTAAAGACACAAGATCACAAGGTGGCATAAGATTCAAGGATAAAGATTTAAAGATCTCAAGAGTCAAGATAAAGTCAAGGCTAAAGACTAAGATATCAAGATTAAGTTAAGAGATATCAAGTCAAAGATCAAGATCCAAGATCACAAGCATGCAAAACGAACGTCAAAAGAATTCCCAAGAACACAAGGCTCCAAGATTCAAGACGTCACAAGACATGAAGCCTAAGTGTTATGACCACCCCTTAGGGGGAGATTGTTAGCCTTGTTTTTATGTAATGTGATGGTCATTATATATTCCTGAGCCTTGTATAGGAAAACATAATTTACAAGAATTCATTTTAGCTAATTGGGCCTAGGTGTCAGGCTAAAGCTCATTAGATCGGTCCATTAAAGGCCTAAACGAACCAACAAGGAGTCCATACTCTTTGTAGTATAAATACAACCCTCCTAGCATGCTAGGAGGGTGTTGCTTCTCATTTTCTCTCAATAGAAGTTACCATTTTCTTTCCTTTCCTCTTTCTCTCCCTAGTTCTTTCTCTCTCTAAGTTCATACAATTTCTATATGTTTTGGTGATGAAATGATAGCCTAACACTTATTTATATTTATTTGACTATATCGAGTCAATATGAGTATATAATATCCAGTATACGTATATAAACTACTTTGAGTATTTATATTCTTTAAGTCCTATTTATCGACCATCACATAACCAATAATACTAAAAACAATCATACAACACATGTTTTAAGACTCTTATGCATCAACCATAAACATACGTTTAAAACATATTTCTAAATCGGACATTAACTAGACTAGGTCGTGACTGGACGCCGTTGCATACTACTGTTTGATCATCTTTTGTGAGCTACTTATCATCTTTGCATGAGGTGAGTTCTCGTAGCCCCACTTCTCAAACGCTTTTCTGTTGGGGTAAAATGATACTCAAAATCTATTTCAACTATTTTTACTACTGTGAAAAACCTCTTATTTCTCTTTGGACAATGCTATGTACCTATGATTGCGTGTATGAATGATATGTGAATGCTATGAGATCTATTTATGGGAAGTTCCGTTTGGACTTCTACTCAATACTACTTAGCTGACCGTGTAGCTCCAGCTGGTAGGCGATAGGTTTAGAAATCTATAAGCGCGTGGACCACTATGGACATGTTGATTGAGTTTGGATTGTTATGGTATTATTTGTTGTTATAATGGAAATCTAATTACTACTACTTGCATTCTGCTTTTATATTGCACAATTATCCACTCTTAAATTTTAGCACATCAACTGGGTTTACTTCTAAACCTACGAGCTCACCAACTTAAATGTTAACTTTTTTGAGTATCATTTTCAGGTGAAGTGAATGCTCATTGATAGCAAGTTAGCAGGCCCATTAGCAAACTTTAAGATTACCCCTTGAGGATTCATTCTATGGAGACTGCATTTTAAGAATTCTATTTATGTCTTGTTTTGGATCATTAGACTTGTATCACTTCGATGTTGAGGAGTGGATTTGTAATAATTTAACTATGTGATGTGTTTCTCGACTTGTCTTGGCACAAGTTCCATGCATGTTGTCGGAGAACGTTGTGACACTTTATTTCAATGCATTTGATTTTCTTTATATTGATGCCTTGTGTTACGACGATCAATTTCTCTGTCACACCTCGTGTTTCTGCCTTAGACGGGGTGTGACATTATTCGTTAGGGGGAACATGCAAGAAATCAGCAACATACCATCTTACGCTTTGTAGAATACTTCACTTTTCTTCCCCCAGGAAGTTGAAATGATAACCCCAAAGTAACAAGTCAAACCACTGACCACTCTGCGGACTAACTTTTAGTATAAAGTCTTTAAACTCGGTTTTAGTTAACCTGTTGTGCGTCCCTGTGTACACATGATGGTTACAAACTCTTAGAATGTCTTAAGCAAAATTCTTGAAATGTTTTGAACAACGTTGAAAAAATTTTAAAATTTTGCTAAGACTGTGAATTACCATTGGCGTTCTATAGCTCAAGACATATCTCGTGAAAATTAAATAATGATCACATCTCTACTCTTTAGTCCCTGTGACTAACTTTACCAACCTCATATTCTATCGACTATATGTAGTAACTACCGATGGAGTAAACCCGATATTCCAAACTTGAAACTGAAGTACAGTCCCCCAAATTTTATGACTTAAGCTTTCACTATTGTTGATTTAAAAATGGTGCAGAGGTAAATCTCTAAGTACTCTATACCCAACATCAAAAGTATAAGAAGTACAACACCTTTTTTAGCTATAGACGTCTGAATCTGCGTGTGACACTAAGCACTACAACCTAACTCCTTTAAGTAATAGCTATACATTATGAGCACTACAACATAACTCCTTACATCTGGTATAACTAGATAATCCAAGTCTTAATCCTAATCATTTGTGCTCAAGAAAGTCATCTTCATGAGGAGGTAGAAAGAATCAAAGACGAAATAAGTACATGCCTTCGTGAAATTCTTCTTTAATCTTAAATAAATAATCATTGATCAACCACGTAATCACTTTGTCATTCATAGATCCAAATACTAGCCATTTGTCGTTTAAGTTAAATTTTACGAAGGATCGTTTTAAGTGATATGTATTGTGTTTTTTGTAGTTGATGGTGTTAGCCTTAAAATATTTAAGGTCTACAAGAAAGTCATAGTCATTATAGATAGATTTGGGTCTTTACGTCATAGGAACTTTGTAACAAATGTAATAGGCTAGTTATGGACACGGGCTCGAGAGATAATCTAATATTGTACATGTTATATGCCAAAAGCCCAACCAAAGCCGAGCCAACCCATCTAACATTACCTAGGCGTCATTGTGAGCTAGGAATCCTATAAATACCCTATCCCTAGCATGGAGAGGGCGTTGGTTGATGTTTGCTTATTTCATTTGCAAAGAAAACACCTCCTTCCATTCTCTCTACTTCTCTCCCTAAATTTTTCTCACTAAATACTTTTCATCTTATTTCATAGTAAGTGATTGTGTTATGGATTAGTTTTACAAGACAACAAGTAGTATCAATATCCTAGGGGTAGATTTAGGGGTGATTTGTGGTTTAGTTTTTGCTTATTTCTTGTTTGATCTACACGGTTTGCATACATACAAAAAAACACATAAAACTCACACTTTTGATGGTTATCTTCAACAAGGTTGTGTTTTTATGTTACCTAACAATTTTTAGGACAAGTTTTGACAAAAAAGGTTTATAATATTTTGCATCGAAATCGTTTTTTAGTGTTATAAAAATTGTTTACCCAACTTTTTGACTACAAAACACGATAAAAAAATGTGTGTTTTTGTTTGCATGGTTCATGAAGTTTTGATTTTTATGGTACTTTAGTGAGTATACATCAAGACTCACAAATATCTTGGATTGATTTGGGTTAAAAAGGTATTTTTGGGATCGTTTTTCATGATAGTTTCAAATAGCTTCCAACTGAAAGTACCATCTTGTGGCCGGACCGAATGTATTGGTAACCGAAACCCTCATAACCGAAAGTGTGAACCGGAACCCACCCAACTGAAATCCTCTTAACCTAAAATTTGACTGAACCGCAACTCTTGGAGTGAATCAAAAGTGCTTGGATCAAACCGAAATCCTTGAACCGAACCGAAACCTCATCAGAAACTAGGTTTGTCCGAAAGTGCCCAACTAAACCGAAACTATCTTAGACTGTCCGAAACTCCATTGAAACTAGAAAACCTTAGTTCTATTCGAGCATCAGGTGGGCATATTTCTGATTTAGATCTTCAAATTAATAAGGTAACTAAATTAAGGACAAATGTCAAAACACACATTTATCTACATAAGATCCATCATCTTTTCACATATCACTTAAAACATTCATCATGACATCATCAAACATTCAAATGCATAATGACATAATGGCAGCTGGTTCCAAGGAACGTCCATCAATGCTTGCTCCGGGTAGCTATGCACAATGGCAATCACGTTTTTTAAGATACGTCGACTTGAAACCGAACAAAAATTACCTAGACAATGCATCTTAAAGGGTGCTTACGAATTAACAGAAATCAAAACTCCTGCAGTTCCAACAGATGGAGATAGTCTAGCAAAAGACAATATTGTTGAGGAAGAAACTTATAACAATACCACTCTAGAGAAATGAGCTTTAATTGATGTTGAAGCATATCATTTCATATGATACTGAATGAGATTGGTAATGATATATACTATAATGTAGATGCTTGTCTAATTTCTAAAGAGATGTGGATTGCAATTGAACACTTGCAGAAACAAGTCTATTAACATCAAGATGTTAAGACTAAGTTGGTTTAGGAATTCAGTAAGTTCACTTCAAGGGACGAGGAATCAATTGAATCATACTACACAAGGTTTTACAGAATGATGAATGAAATGGTCAGAAACAAGTTCAAGGTAGACATCATGCAGGTAAATGTTCGGTTTCTACAAAAACTTCAACTAGAATGGTCCAGATTTGTGATAATTATCAAGTAAACTTTTAATTTTGACACCATCTCCTCTCACAAACTATTTGATATTTTGAAGCTGTTAATCTATATCATTCCAACATCATACAAAAAAATAAGATAGATCTTAGAGAGAGAAAGAGGATTTTTAGAGAGATAAAGAGAAAATGAGAAAGAGAGAAAAATGGTTATTGCACTAGTAAGAAAGAGTAAACAACACCCTCCCAAACATGCATGAGAGGTTTTATATACCATAAGAAGACCGACCTTAAGAAGGCTTTGGTCTTGGGCCTTTATGGACCGAAACAAGAAAAACAAATGGGCTTTAGCCCGACACCTAGCCCAATTAGCTTTAGTACTTCCCGTAAACTAATGTTTTCTTATACAAGGCTCGAGAATAATAATGACCATCACTATACTAAAACTGAGGCTAACAATCTCCCCCTAAGGGGCGGTCATTGCACTTATGGCTTCACTTCTTGTGACGTCATAAATCTTGGAGCCTTGTATTCTTGGGAATTCTTTTGTAGTTCTTTTTGTATGCTTGTGATCTTGCATCTTGATCTTTATCTTGATATCTTGTGACTTTAACTTGATATCTTGGTCTTTTAGCCTTGAGAACATCTTAGATACTTCTTGATTGGAACACTTCTTAACCAACATACTCATCCTATGACATCACTTGAAGGCTGACAATCTTCCTCAACATAGACCTTGTGACTTGATCTACTTGTAATCATGTACTTGATGTTCTTTGAGGAAGGTCTTGTTTATCAGAGCTTACGAAAGTGTATATTTGAAATTCAAAATTGTCTTTAAGTTTTGGTCAATGTCGTTAAATGTATCCTTAAACTTCAAAAATGAGTATATGGCCTTGATTGCGACTTAACTGGAATATGGTGGTTACGCCATCGACTAGTCCTGCATGTTTTTTTACTAATAAACAACATATATAGACGAATATGTCTTTGTCATTTAGGTTGCGATAACCACCGGTTCCTCGTTTTACAGAATAAATATTGTACATGTGATCAGGTAGATTCAACTAATCTCCTTGACAGGGTTTCTAGCTTAAAGTGTTGGATTCTCTAACGCGTAAGCATCAGATTGACCGTACTTGCTAGTTCTCATTACCGAAATGTATCAAAGCAGTCAACATGATAAAAGGGAATCAGTTAGTTACTATATGACTGATTAAGTCGTTAATACATGTTCAGTCTTTCCATGCCCAGATGCTCTTTTAAGGCTACCCATGGACAAGAGATCGACCTCTTAGAACAATGGAGTTCGTAGAAGTCTAAAGAAAACTTGCTTGAATATCAGTCGACGTGTTAAACACATCGAAAGTTTTATATTTTCAAAAATTATCCGTCAATCCTCATTACATCACATAGATCATATTTATGTCTGTGTTGGACTCTTGTACAAATCGTGTTCTTGATGATGAACAACAAGTGTATATATGATAACATCAAATAGTTAATACATTTTAATATCAAATTCCCTATGAAAATGCTCATAAATATTTTATAAATATCTGAAAATGTTACTTAATTGTGTATATTTAGTTTTCAGGGACCAAGTGAGCATTTTAGCAAAAGACGCATGTTAGCCTCAAAATATTAAGTCAAACAAAGAAACTCTGTCTTTATTTATTAGTCGTTGTAATTGGCTAGAAAGGGAGTCGGGCTTAAGATTTAATCTAATATTGTATACGTTGCGGGCTAAAGCCCAAAACCCGAGCTGGCCCAACAACACTACACCTAGGCGTCACCCTAGGTTAGTAGGAAACTATAAATACCCCTCTCCATCCCATGGAGAGGGTGAAGCTCACATTTGTAAAAGTGTGTGTGTGTGTGTGTGTTTTCTGTCTACGACACACACTCTTTCCATCTTTCTTCATTGATTCTCTAATAATATGGCTTTACATTTATTTCACTTTACCATACCTCCAGATTTGTTCTTGTTCTTGTTCTTGTTTTTTTTGTTCGAATTTTTTTTTCATTTAAAAGTGATTTTAATCTTTCTTTCCATTCAAGGTTTTATCTTGTCTAAGGATTATAAGGTATTAAGATTCATTTTTAAATTTGTTAGTTTTGATTTTTTGTGTTTTTATCATTCTCTGTAAAATTTGAAAAAAAGGGACACCGAGTTTGTTATTTAGATAAAATAGTACACCGAATTTGAGTAATATTCTGAGTTTGAAAACAAATTCTATCGAAAAAATAGTATCACCGAATTTGTGATTATTCTGAATTTGATAAACAAGCCTTATCGAATCTGTGTCTTATAATCATTATTCCGAATTTTGTAATAGTGCACACATTTTTCGGTTTTATCGAAAAGTGTGTTCTAGGATTTCATTTCATTCTCGGTAATTCGCATAAGAGTTGTAAGAGTGCACACATTTTTCGGTTTTATCGAAAAGTGTGTTCTAGGATTTCATTTCATTCTCGGTAATTCACATAAGAGTTGTAAGAGTGCACACATTTTTTGGTTTTATCGAAAAGTGTGTTTTAGGATTTCATTTCATTCTCGGTAATTCGCATAAGAGTTGTAATAGTGCACACATTTTTCGGTTTTATCGAAAAGTGTGTTTTAGGATTTCATTTCATTCTCGGAAGTTAGCATAAAAGTTGTAATAGCTACACAATTTCTCGGTTTTATCGAGTTTTGTGTTAGGAGAGTTATTATCGGATTTTGTAATAGGCACATTGTTAGAAAATTTCCATTTTGTAACTTGTCGAATTTGCTACGACGACTTGTCCGAGAATAACTACCGAGTTTTGCTTTGTCCGAGAAACCTTCCGAGTTTGCTCTATCCGATATCTTACCGAGTTTGTTACCGAGTTTATTACCGAATTTGCTTTACCGATTTTGTTACCGAATTTGTTACCAAATTTGGTACCGGATTTGTTTAATCAAATTTGTAAATCGAACCTGTAACATCAAGACAAAACCACAACACAACTTTATCATCTTAAGATCCTACAAATCATTTTCACTTCATAATTTAACATATCATTCATCATGACAACTCCAATCACAACTTCCACAACCGACAGTCAAATGCATAACAACATAATGGCAGCTGGTTCAAGGGATCGTCCACCAATGCTTGCAACAGGACGATATGCACAATGGCGATCACGATTCTTACGATACATTGATACAAGACCAAATGGTGATGCCTTACGGAAGTGCATTCTCAAAGGTCCATACACTCCAACGATTGTCACAACACCAGCTGTTCCTGCAACAGAGGATTCTCCAGCAGTTCCTGAACAAACAACAGTCGAGACAGCTATGAATATGACTCCTGAAAACAGAGCTCATTTTGAATCAGAAAAAGAAGCGATTCATTTGATATTGACTGGAATTGGAGATGAAATATACTCAACTGTTGATGCATGTCAGACAGCTCAAGAAATGTGGGAAGCCATCGAAAGGCTACAACAAGGTGAATCACTCAATATTCAAGATGTCAAGACAAACTTATTTTGGGAGTTTGGTCAATTCACCTCTCACGATGGAGAAACAATTGAGTCTTACTACACAAGATTCTACAAGATGATGAATGAAATGATCAGAAACAATTTGACAGTTGCTACGATGCAAGTCAATGTTCAATTTCTTCAACAACTTCAACCAGAATGGTCAAGATTTGTCACAATTGTGAAGCAACAACACAAGTTGGATGAAGTTTCATACCATAAGCTCTTTGACATTCTGAAACAATACCAAAAGGAAGTTAATGAACTCCGTGCTGAAAGAATGGCCAAGAATGCTAACCCATTAGCACTTGTTGCTACTGCTCAAACACTTCAAGACCCTTATTACCAAACATCAAAACCTCACAAATCATATGCACCAACATCAAAAGCTTCACTTCCAACCAGATCTCATGCAACTACAAGATACAAAGGCAAAGAGATAGCCAAACCAATCACACCACCATCTGAGTCAGCTTCTGAAGAAGACAGTGATCCTGAACAAGCTCAGAAGGATAAAGACATGCAGAAAAATTTGGCTCTCATTGCAAAGTACTTCAAGAAACTCTACAAACCTACCAACAACAACCTCAGAACTTCCTCAAACACCAGAAACAAGAATGTGGATACTACTCCAAGGTACAAGAATGACAATCAGACTGGACAGTTTGGGAATCAGAGGGCAGTGAATGTTGTTGGGGCTAGGGAAACTGTAGGTGGTCCAGTAGTGCAATAGTCTAGGATATAGTGTTTTAACTGCAAGGAATTTGGTCATTATACTAAGTGGTATGTGCTTAGTTACGCATACCCTTTTCCACTAAAACCAGACTAAAATGACCAAAAACGTACCAAAAATACATTGTATTTGTATGTTTTTAATTATATTGTGCAGGAAATGGATATTCGACAAAAGGACAAAAAACAAAGCCAAAAATGACAAAACCGATCACGGAATGGAAGAGCGTGAAAAGACAAAGTCAAATCGAAGCCAAAAAGTCAAAGCCAAAGTCAACCGAAAAAGACAAAGTCAAAGATCAAAGTCAATGTCGAAGCCGAAGAAATGTTAATTGAGCCACCAGTACACATCTTAATGGGCGGGTAAGGCCATTTAACAGTGTATGAAGGGACCTTTATAAAACCCTATGGCTTAAAAAAGCTACAACTTTTCTTTATTTATTATATACAAGGTCCATAATTGCTACCTGGCCCAACTGTTAACCCATAACACCCTTTAACAGTCGTTAATCATAAAACCGTTTAACCCCTACACCGTTAGTCCTTTTGAGGACTAACGGTGCAAACCCAAACTCAACCTCAAGGACTAACGGTGCCTAGTACAGGGACGATGCTTGCAAAAGACTAATACACTTTGAGGGGCTGTTTTTGCCCTAAACCCAAAACTCCACCCCTGCGTTTATAATCAAACAAACAGACTCCCCATTTCCCGCCAAACACCATAACCACTGTTCACCATCCCCAAAATCTCTCCACACCTGCAACAAACCAACAAAAACCATAACTCTCATCTTACCCCACCCCCACATGGCATAATGTACACTGTGGCAATCCTAAACCCATTTATTGGACAAGGAAGAGAATGGCTAAGATTGCTTGGATTGGGGAACACTCAAAGATGAATGGCTCAGATGACTTCTGTTTCCCTCCTCACAAAGAAAACACAACAAACACAACAGCTATGAAGACTCAAGACCTAGTTAGTATAAATAGATCCTTATGTATCTTAGAGAAGGGGTCGAATTTTTGTTTAAAGTCAAAAACTTGTAAAACCTGAATTTGTACCTATCTTTATTATATTGCAATTTACATTTTATGTCATTTAATTTCTTGTCTTTTAAATACTTGGTTTTTAAATTACTTGTCATTTTTAAGTTTTCTTAAATATTGTCATTTAAGCTTATCTATCTTTAAAAACTGTTTTATAAGCTTTGTAGGAGCTTTTGAGACATCAAGAGCTTGAACAAACCTTTGTTTCCATTTTCTGCCAAAAAAAATATAAAAAAATAAAAAAATAAAAAAAATAAATAAATAAATAAAAATCTATCAAAGAAGCATTGAAGCAAGGTTTGACAATGATGACCTTGGGTTTTAGAGCTTAAGGTAAGCACATAGGTTGGTTTTTAAGTTTTTTGAAGCTTATTATCATTGCAAAAAGCCAGGACCCTTGTAAGATTCTCTTTTAAGTCTTGGCTTATTTTCACTGTAGCAATGCTTATGTAGTGCGTAT
>BQNB010036616.1:0-49997 GCA_026074375.1 Tanacetum coccineum | reverse complement strand
TTCAGGAAACAAATGCACCCGATGGATTCGTCAAGTTCAATAACTCAAAATGAAGAACATCATCTTACTAGCTCTACATCGAAATCGTTTAAAAGCTTACAAAGAAAAGGCTGCTGCCTTACAAATATAAACAGACAAGAATAACTATCTTTTTCTTCTTGTTTTTGTTGCTGATAAAAGGCTTCATGACCCTTTTTACATCTGCATTCACTTCATCTTCTTGTTCCATTTCTTGTACTCTGTTCTTGTCGGTGTTCAATTCGGTGGGTGAGGACTAGGTAGATAGATACGAATAATATATATTTTTTTTACGAGATTCTAGTTAACTAACTAGTTGCTAATAGGAGATATCTGATATGACACGTGTCGCTTGAGGTAGATTTCCTTCTACCGCGTGTTTTGTCTCTATGTTTCTGGATAAAAGCGAGTGACTCGACATGTGTAACTCAAGTTTACTTGACAAGTATTATTGGAGTGTAAAATTATACCATCTCCGTCTCAAAATAAGTGTTTGGTTTTTTAGAGTCAAATTGTTTCAACTTTAACCTTGGTTATTTTTGTGTGTGTTATATAATACTTGATGCAAAATATATGAATATATTGAATTTTAAGTGTATTTTTATTGGTATAATTTTCATATAGTATTATATAACACATAAAAGAAATATTTAAGGTCAAAATTAAACTAGTTTGACTTTATAAAGTCTAGACAATTATTTTGAAACGAATGGAGTATTGTATTTGTTTTGCATGTTCATTTAACATTTCTAGTAATAATGCCTGACACTACGAAATATTAAGGTTAAAAACATGTTGCTCAAAATTTTGGGAGGCCGAAACCCCTCCCTTTCCCCACTAAGCTTCGTCTTTGACTCTACGTGACTCGTAATTACAAATCGAAAACAAATACAATTTCATTCGTTAGTTATTACCAGGTTTTAAAAATCATGGCGGCGTCAAGGCGTCGCTAAGACGTTTAGGCGTGACATCCGAGTTACGAAATACACTAAGGTGTTGGCTTTAGGCATGATGTGAGAGATGCATGGAAAGACGTGATAAAGCGCGCTAAGACGTGAGACGTGACGCCCTTTTCCAAATTCAACTCCGATAAAAAAGCTTCTTTTTATTGAAAAAGATTAAATGCGATGATAGTTTCTTAATCTTATTCATTATGTTTAATATCTTTTGTAAACTCAATATTTATGAAATAGGATATAAATTTATAAATATTTCCATATTGTTTGTCGCTTTAAGTCACGCCTTAAAAACGCTAAGAGGGCAAGGTACCATAACGCCCCCACCCGGCGTTATGCTGAGGTGGACCGACGTTTTGGTACTGCAAATTAGCGTTGGCCAACGGCGTTGGGCGGGATAACCCACCAACGTGCGTTGGAACGTATTTTCTTTTTTTTCTTTTAAAAAGTGAGTATATGTTTGTATTGTGTTTTATTGTGTGTGTGTGTGTGTGTGTGTTGATTGAGTGTGTGTAGTGTGTATGTGTGTTTGTGTGTGTGTCGAGGGTTTGAGAGGAAGAAGAAAGAGATAGGGTTTTGTTTGGATTTTACTGGATAATGAATCAGGCTCAGCCCATTTGTATATATACTCTTTTTCGTTTTTAATTTTTTTAATTATAATTTGTTTTTTTATTAAATGATTAAATATTTAGTTTGATTGAATAAATATAAAAAAGAAAAAAGTGGGTTCCAAAAGGGTGTGTTATGAGGTATTATGATAAGCGGTTTTTTAGTGTGTTGGTGTTAAAATGTTAAAGATGATATGACGATGTTATAGTACCTAGCACTCTAAGGCTTGAGGCTTAATCATGTTGTCACGCCACACCTCAAGCCTATTGGTTATTACAAATGGCAACTCATAATAAAAAGAACAAATAGCATAAGGTTAAAAGTAAATGGCTTAACTTAGCTCGTTTATGTAATAAAAAGTAGTGTCTACTTTTGAATAAAGACTGAAAATGTACGATGACACGTAAATGATGTTCTTAGAAGTAGCTAGCTCGACAAATCAAATGAAATTGATGATAACTATTTATCCACTCGATATCGAAAGCTGATCAGTTGGTTGTTACGGATAAATAAAACCTCTAGATTCTCACAAGTGTATAACCACTAACAAATCGCTCGGTGGTAAAGGTTCATGTTTTAGCTAGGTGTGTTCATTTTAGGCTAGTTAGTCATGGAATAGGTAAGAAACGGTCCGGACTCAGAATTAACTAGGTGAAGCCAACGCCCACCCCTTCCCTAGTTATTGTGACTTTTAGTTTTAGCGCGACATCCTAAAACCCCCATTCATTGGAGATACAACATTAAGCATTTGCTCATTTGAAACTGGGAATGTAACAACAAAGTAGTGTTTTTCGGCTGTTCTTATACCATTAGTTCCACAGCCGTCACATATTTTAACTCAAGCTAAGAAATTAGAAATATGATGTAATTAGCTAACGTGCATTTTAACTTTTAAGATGGCACTATGTTTCGTGCTGCAGATTTGCTAAAGCTTATGTAGGCATTTTATCTTCATGAAATTACTATTACTATTGTTGTTATCTCAAGAACATTCCCTTGATATGTAGTATTTGTTTTTTGAAAGAATCACAAATAATACTTATCTACTAGCAATACACGAAATACTACTTCACCATTGTTGTATATCTTTTGCGTGTGTATTAAAAGCTTTGAATAGCAGATTGAGCAAGCTTGACTGTTGACCTAGCTAATGAATCCACAGGGTAGACACATTTTTTCAACAAAGTATCATCATATGGCAAAATATCCTGCAGATCATCTGAGGCAAGAATGATGGTGTTCACAGCCCTCAAAGGAAGCACCACCTGTATTGTAATTCTCAAAAGGTTTTGCGCTCTTTCTATGTCTTTTCGGATTTTGGCTTCAGTTTATGGGATTATCATGTGTTCCATGGTAGCTTTATCGGGCAGAATAACCTCAAAACCCTGCAGTATACCTTTTCGTCACTTGTAGCTAAGGAGGTAACTTTATAACCTATATATATAGTTTTGAATGGGTCAATTTGGTTGTGTTTATCCCAATCGGGCTGAAACTCGCCCAAAGTCTATTTCTAATGCATTACAACCTTCTAACTATTTTTATTTAACGATGTATTTGTAAAAATATTGTTTTTTTACTCATAATTAACATATATAAAAACATTAAATATGGGCGATTAGTGTTCATAGATTAAGCAAACCTGACCTATACTTAATGACACATTTCAAACTAAGCCTAAATTTACCCATTACCTAACCTGCCTATCTTGCTACATTCCCAGTTTCAAGTGCTCATTTAGTTACCTCCTTCTGAAGTTTGTCTTGATAAAATCCCGCGTTTAGGATTGCATTGGTGGCAAGAACTCCAATTCGCATAGGACTTCCAGCTTCAATTGGCTTTAACTTGGCTTCCAAGCTCTTTTGCAACACAATGTTCACCCATATTTAGTACAGGAACTGAACACCCTTTTGAAACTTCATCATACCATAAATGTGATATGTGAAAAGGGATCACTTGTTCTTTTGATTTAGACTTATGTTGTGATGGATAGTTTGTGTGCGATTGTATTGCTTTATTGTTGGATTATGCTTTGCGCATGTATGACATTACTTAATAATGCAAGACTCCTTTATCTTGTGTTGGGTATTGTTATGACACATAGTGTCCCCTTTAGTTATTTTATTCTCCTTTTAGTATCTCTATTGTAGACACCATTGTGTTGTAACGATATCCATGAAGTTTCACCTCGTGATTCCGCCTTGGCGGGGTGTTACAATCACTACTACTTACCGAAGTTGAATTTAAGCCAAGACTTTTTGTAGATGTAGATTTGTTGTTTCTTTCTGCAACCGGGGTTACTACTATAACTCGATTCATCCTTGTTTTAGGCTGAATCTTTTGCTTACACAATCTGTGGAACAAATTTGAATGGTAACTCGCATACATTTTTACCTTCTTTTGCCAGTGTCTAAGCTCAAATTTTCACTTTGAAACAATCTATCAGTAATAACACCAACCCACCTTCAAAGTTTTGCAAAATCTTGAAACTTTTCAAATCAGCAATCCATGGAGTCTACTGCATGAAATCTTGCAGAAAAGCCAATTCTCACAGCAAGAATTTTTGTGTATTTTTTTTGGGTGGTTTTGATGTGACATTCTGCAATTATTCGCCACCATTTAGAAAATAATATCACATATTAAGATGTGAAAGGCATCTTTGTGACCTTTCCAACTTGTAAAAAAAAGTGTTGCATCACTAACAAGAGTAAGACAGTGACTAAAAAACAAAGGAAAAAGAACTTCAATTTTGGTTCCTTGTTTTCATCTTCCAAATTGGTGTATGGATGTGGTAGGTGCAATGTCTACTAGTCCTTGTCTTAAAAAGATGAAATTTTTATCGTTTGTCCATTGATGCTCATCAGATTTGGTTTTCGGGCCCAAATGGTTGCATCAAGCTCTGGTCCTACATTCTAAAGATGTATCATATAGCCATTAGACATCTGCATGTTGTGCATTATGAGCCGCAATGTCATGTCATTGGACACGCACAAAACTTTTCAAGAATGGACCGCAATGTCGTGTCATGTGATTACTGTGTAATTCATTTTGCACCATCATTATCGATTGGTATACATTAAATACCCATAGAATAAATCAATAGAACCGTACACGAAAGGTGAACCAACTGCAAGACCCCAACAAAAATTTGCAGAAAAATTTGGAAGCTTCTGCTGTTACGGCCTTTCGTCTCTCCTAAGAACCAAACCTTAAGATATACAAACGAATAAAACAAATTGTAATATATCTAGTACTTGTCCCCATGTGCCTCAAGTAAGATTCGATCACAAACAATACTAGGCACACATCTCTATGCATTAATCATTATCAGAGCTTTCAATTATTGCATTGTGTCTTTCTAGTTTGCATGTACTTTCATATTGTTGCACCCTTTCGAATTTTGATCCATAATTCAAATATGTGGGACAATCTTCCTTCTGATGTGTTAGCCAATGTGTTCTCTTACCTCCCTCCATGCTCCTTGGCACGTGCCATGGCGGCCTGCCGTCACTGGCATGACTGTGGAAGAGAGACGAGGCAAATCTGCCGCCATCGCCAGCCATGGTTCATTGCCTTGCCCACTCGTAGCACCAGCAGGCAATTGTGCTTTGTTCATGACCCGATACAGAGAAGTTGGCACTTGCTCAATTTGGAACATGTTCCTAGTATGACTAGACCTGTGTCGACTATTGGGGGACAAGGTTTGATATTGTTTAAGTCGACTGGAGGTGTACCTATTCGGTTGTCGGTTTGTAATCCATTTACTGGTCAAATTGGTCACCTTCCACATCTGCAAAAACCAAGGACTAATCCAGCTGTGGGTGTCCGAGAAGATTTTACCAACCATTTCAAGCTGTATGTGGCTGGTGGGATGTCTGAGGCTGCAAATGGCGGCGCCGCCTCATACGAGCCGACATTAGAAGTGTTCAATTCTAAAAGTAATAAGTGGACGGTCATGGGGTCCATGCCAGTCGAGTTCGCCGTGAGGCTTACTGTATGGACCCCAAACGAGAGTGTCTATGCAAACGGGGTCCTATACTGGATGACCTCAGCCCGTGCATATAGCATAATGGGCTATGAAATGGACAGGGACAAATGGAAGGAACTCGGTGTGCCAATGGGTGACACACTCGAATTCGCTACCCTAGTCCCATGTGATGGAAAGGTGGCAGTTGTTGGCGGGACACATGACGGGAATGTGTTGGTTTGGGAACTAGGAGATGGTGACGAATGGATTTTGATAGAGAGAATGCCACTTGAATTGGCGAAAAGATTTGCTGGTAGTAGTACCAAGTGTGCTGGAATAGAAGGGGGAGTGTGTTTATACAAGGATATTGCTTCAGCAATGGTGGTGTGGAGAAGAGTCAAAAATCACAAGAATAAATGGGAATGGTGTTCTATTGACGGTTGTAATACTGTAAGCGGAAAAAAACTTAAAAATTACCCGATTAAAGGACTCTTTCTTCACCCGAATCTTGCTGCTTCTCCATTCGTTTAAACTCAGCCTCTTGTTATAATCTTCATTTTGTACTCTCACAATAAAATGTACAAAACTACATATAATAAGAGTTACGACTTTTGAACAATAAGTTATATCCTAATCTTAACAGGATAGCATATATTCCATTGTCATACTTGGTAAACATGAAAATAGTAATCATCATGAAGTCAAGGCATTACATGATATAAGATACAAGAGTTTCAACCCTATATTATAGTCAAAACTGAAAGCAAACAAAAGGCCATGTATATTCGGCTAACATCACTCACTTCTACACTACCCTGTGAATTCAATAGTCACTAACAACAGAAACCCAAAGTTGACACAGGGTTATGATTACATTAGAATGGATGGAAATTGAAGTTTACACTAGGATTTCAGATGACAGCCTTATAGGTACCTTCTAGCAAGGGCTCGGACCTTAGTATCAAAATGTGAAGATGTAACATGAGATCCTGGCAGCTAGAGAGGATTTAGAAGGATCTGTAAAAAGTTGAAAGTAAGATTAAAACATTTGGTAAGGCGAAACAAACTAAAACATTGGTTTGCCAAATAGGAACAGATATGCGCTTTAGGAGAGCACTCACAATCACAAAAACAATCAATAAGTCACAAAAACTTGCCTTTATGTAGAGCTCGTGGACCTCCTGGAAAAAGCTCTTGATTCCATCATCATTACGAGAGTCATGAAGCAGCACCAATCGCGTATGTACAGCTTGAGTTAAGGAAAATAAATGAAAAGATGCCAATACAGATTTACTGATTATACCAACTATGAAACTTTTGTAGCTAACTGGCATTGAAACAAGCTGAAAACTCATTCCATATTGTAAGTAGCGTGTTGTTCGTGTAACGCAATGTTGGACTAAGTAACAAAAAATTACTAAAAGAAGGATATGACCAGCTGTCACATATACTGACACCACCAAATCGTTGGACTAACTAGCAAAACAGGATATAGTACCACAACAATAGTCAAAATCCTCGTTAGTAGCCATAACAAAAGAATTTATATATTAATAAAATGTTATGTGCTGATTTTGTGCATCTAAACTCTTTTCACAGTAGGTAGTATTTCATCTCAGTTCCAACATTCCTCCATTTCTCCATGTGAAATCTTAATGGAAATGTATAATATTCTAACTTAATACCATTCTTGTTTAGGGCTTTTGACAATTCATTCAAGTGGACTATGCTTGAGGTAAATCATCTACTATTTGCGTGTATACTAGCTTTTAAATGTATATACATATAATATTTAATGTATACTTGTTATTTGATGATAGTGTAACCAACAAGTAGCTTTGTGGGATTGCGGCTACTACGTGATGAAGTTTGTTTTTGAAACTTTGTATATAAAACAAAAAACCTTCCCGCATGAGGTAAATGTTTATACACTTTGTTTATTTGCATTTAATCAGTTATGTGAAACTATTAACGTTTTATCTTATTATGTTTATAGCTTCATGTCTCTACCAGAGCTTTAAGGAAAGATGAGTTGGACGGATTGATAATCAATGCGGGATCAAAGTTTTTCCAGGAATATTGCAATGACGATTAGGCGAGTTGATGATTTCTATAAGATCGGTACGTGGGAAAGATGTGGTTATCTAGTTGCTGTTGTTGGCGCGTTGCTTTAGTAGGTTCACTAATAGTATTTTAATTGTTTTCTTAGTGTGTCGTTTGAAGGTTTCTAGTTCGCTTGTGTTAGGTCTTTGTCTTCATTCAAGTAGGGCTGTCTTGTTTCATTTTATTAGGATGTTTCTTACAAGATCAATTCTTTTGTTTGTTGATGGCTTGTGCCTTCTTTGTATGGGCCTAGACCTTTTTTGTTTTTATTTAGTAATCATGTTCTTTTGAAATGAAATTGTTGAAGTACTTTTTTGTGTTGTGATTGTTTAATAATGTATTTCTAGCAGTAAATTGTCAAATGCTAGCATTTTGCTCCGGAAAGCTGTCAAATAGCATTTAGCTCCAGAAAGATACTCTCATTGTTTTTATTTTTTTTTTATTTTTTAAGGAACGCTTATATCTAAACCCATTTTAAGAACGATCCATAAAACCAAAATAGACTAGCTTTAAAACAAAGTCATTTTAAAGACGGTAGGAAACAACTGTGACTTTAAACATAAATTAAAAAACCAAAATTACGTGACATAAATCACTTTTAGGAACGGTTAAAAAACCGTACTAAAAAATAACTTATCTTTTGGAACGCCATTTATTAAGACGGTTCAAAAACCTTTGTTTAAACTCTTTTTAACCGAACCTAATAATCCTTTTTCCACTAGTGCAAGTTCTTTAAGTGTGCGCGTCACTTTTCAAACGATGTACAACATGAAAGTGATTTGTAGGTCTGGAAACCCAGACATATACGAATAAAAAACATTGTCACATAAGGCGATGTTTACACGTTAAAAAATTAGGCCAGTGCATATTTTTCAGCGTTAATTTATCAACTAAGGACTCGAGTGAGGTACATTATTCGCATTATTTGCGTGAGTTTGTTTAAATATCCTTTCTTCTTTTATCCTTTTCTGCAGACAAGAACTGATTTATTTGAGAGCTTAGCAAAGGCCCAAAGCTACACATTTATATAAGTAAATATTTTTAAATCAAGTATTTTATACAAATATAATTTGTAAATGTTGCTTGTAAATTATCTTTTTAACAATGTTTTAAAATAAATTAATCAAAAAAATGTAATAATAATGGGTGTTAAATGGTGCAGTCGGTTCAGGGGGTACAATTAAGAAATGAGTGTACAGATGGTTACCATAACATATCATCGATAAATGGGCAATAGGAGGCGGCAGGTCAAGTATAATCACATAGACTCTTTTTCACAAATATTGATCCAAGATATGTGTTTTACAATTCACATATGTTACATGCAACCTATGAGTCTCGAATTATAGTTTTGTGGTTAAGTGATAACCTTCATAGTTTTTATTGATTTCATGTTACATAAGTAAAGAGTTTCTAATTCTTAAATAAATTCAGATGACTTACAACAATTTATGATTGTCCTCATTCTTGATGCTTAAATTAGGTTATATCTCTCTATCCTTAACTTTTGATGATGCACATTAGTGTGCAATATGAACTTAAACATCTGACTTTAAGTTCTATTTTGTTCAAACAAATATGGTTAACTTTTTAATGCTTTTGTTTTGATAATATGCGGTGTGTTTAGGCTTAAAATATATATGCAAGTTCATGGTTTTTCTGTTTGATTGCGGGTTTGTCCATTCAATTCTTGAATTCCAGCCGGTGAGGCATTTATGGTTTGAAACATTGCTAGGTTTGGTCCCCCAATATGACAAGTTGTGTTTATTTTCTATTATTAAATAGTCAAACCATTTTGCAACATTTAAGCCTCAACAACTGCAACCATTAACTTTAATCCTTTTGAAATAATTGTATTCATTGTGCAGATAAAGTACTCGGGTAAGTGGGGGCAGCTATTGAATATGCAATTATTGCTTATGAGGTGTTACAGTAGTTAAACTACCCTTTCTAGCTAGAATCCTAACTTGTTGGGACATTATCCATTCTTATTTTTTGCTTTATATCCCTGTCTTTAAAGAATCTTACTGTTTAGGGTAAAATTCGTAGTCTTCAGGTGGAGTACATTTTAGTAATCGGTTCAGGCTGCTGTCAGGGGGAGTAAAGGGACTCATGTATATCAAGGAACGATGGGACTAATCTTCTTAAGCAACCTTATTTTATTAGTAACGAGACCGGTATTTTCATCTTTTTCTTGTAACTTTATTGTAATGTACAAGTCACTGAATCGGAGTACCTTATTTTTGTATAGGACCAGCGACTTAATTGAGGATGGGTTAAAAAATATGTTCCACGGCTAAAACCAAGGTAAAGCCAAAATTTAAGGATTAGAATTTGTAACGAACAATGCACAAGTGTGAGATGGTAAGTTGAACAAATTTAACATATTCTTACTGAATTCAAACTTCTTTTTTACTTAATAAAGTGAAAAATGACAGGAGGCTGTGAATGTTATCTTTGGGCAACCTTTAAGTTACTTTTGTTAATATCAACAGTTATGAACAAAACACTTGTCCCTAAAAGGAGGATATTACAATCTTGTTAAGTGCAGTTTTAACACCTGGTCTCTTGATTATTGGTGCTTTCACCTCTCTCGCTGTCAAATAGTATATAAATGCCACCCTTTACACGGTTTTCGTGTGAAAGATTTAAGGGGACTCGTATCCATAACCTCTGATATATTAGAGTTTAAGGGGAGGGATTGGACACCGTTCAAGCTGCATGTTTCTATAGTCTAAATAAATTTTTGTTGGATAAGATAAGATATACCTATTACTTGTCTTTCATTTAGTTATTTTCATATAAATTATAATGTTAATAAGCTTCAAATGTAGGGCAAATAAATGATGCGATATTGGAGCAATTGGTAGTGCTCCCACAAAATTGTAAGGTTCTCTTTTACATTATATAAATGTTATAGTTGATCTAGGACCCCCCGCTATGATAGGTGATACTGTAGATTCTTCTAGGGTCATGATTACTTTATAATCGCGGACATTCAGATTTTGTTGTTTTAAGTGGCTATGTATTGGGGAATATGAGGGATACCTTTATAGAACACATTTGTTTTGCCCATGTTTTCCTCTATTTTTATCACAGTTTTAGTTTCTAACTCTATTCAATCATGCAATTTAAATCCATTCAAAGTATGAAGGAGGTTGGTATACAGAAGCTAAAAACATGAACAAAACAAGTCTCATTGAACTGCCGTAAAATGTCATTTTATTAATCATACTCGGCACAGTTTGCTTACCACTTATTGGTATTGCTTTTCACAAAAAATATAACTCACAGGATAAACACCAACCTTTCAGTAGCTCTAAGTTTAGAGGTATGAGATAGGCTTCTTTCCACTCTGTCAAATGGAAACGGGAGTGTTTGGGTCATTACTGCCTTCACCTTCCCACTCTCTAAATACGGTTTGGTTCAGCCTTTGTCACGTGGAATCCGGTTGAGGTCACGACAACGGAGGAAACCTGTGGTCGGTGTACACTGCACCAATTAGGATGACTACACTTCCACCTTCCTTCACCACCTTCGCTGCTTTCTCCTCTTGCCCTGCAACCAATAAGAAAACGATTATCTCACTTTCAACCGTCAAATCTTTTTTGACCCAATAAGCACACTCACATTATCAATGTGTGTGTGATTATCAATTGTAACATAATTACAACAACGACTTACCAATGGCATCATATACAACATCATATTTGTCTGACAGTTCTTTAAAGTTCTCTTTTGTGTATCAATGGCTACATCAGCGCCTAAACTTTTGAGCAACTCCTGTTTTGGCGTACAAGATGTGGCTGCTACTTTTGAAGCACCAAATACTTGTTTTGAAAGCTGCATAGAAAAGTCTTGTTAATGAATAAACATAGATCACTCATACGTCAAAGCACACTACAGTAGTTGCCATTTTCCCCAGCGATAAAACCGGGGTATCCTAGGCGACTTGTCGCTGGGGATGCGTTTCCCGGGCTACATGTCACGCGGGATAAGTTGAGCGGAAAAGCTCGAAGGGGATACATTCCCGAGCGACTTACCCGGGCGACAACGCCGGGCCCACGTGGTTTCAGTCAAGCAATTAAGTGCCACCGTAGAGGGTTTTCCCGGGCGACATGTCCCCCGGTAAAATCGGTTTATAAAATCACTAATTAAAATTGATGTTAGATTAATTAATTTTTTAGGACGAATCCCGCGCGACATGTCGCCCGAGAAAGTTTTTTAAATAAATTTGATTTTCAAATATAATATGAATTTTGTCGGTTGTGGTAAGTTTCCGGGTGTCATGTCGCCCGGCGATAACCCCTACATTATTTTTGGTTATTTATTTTCCCCGGGAGACATGTCGCCCGCGGAAGAGGCTGCCAATTAATTTTTTTTTTACCTTTCCCGGGCGACATGTCGCCCGGGATAAGTCTGCATTTTTTTTGGGACTGCATGCACAGCAGGCTATATTGAGATTTTTTTCAGAAATTTTCCGGAAAAAATCTACCAATACACAAACCTGTGTAAACCAATATATAATCTACACAAATACATTACAACTTGTATCCAAAACACAATACGATCAACGCATTTTATATAATAACGCTAAATACGTCCAAAATCTGAATAAACAAAATAGCATAACAAACGGGTGACGAAGTCACAAAACTTGCATTATCCGCAAGAGTAAGTCAATATTCACCAAGATAACAAGTTCTAAATGTACAGGGTAACAAATATTCACATAAGGGTCGCCAAGATAACAAGTTCTAAAACACACGTACTTAAGACACAAAATAGCATATATATACTTACCCAACATCTCCTAACTATCGTCCTCATCCTCTCCGTCCTCGCCGTCATCCTCGGAGCTATTAGAGCGGGATCCACTTTTTGAGGAATATGAGTCAAAGCAATAACAAGAATATTTCTAATTTCATAATCCCTGGGTGTAGATGAATGGTTCAATATTAGACCTAAGGGGTGAAGTAATTTGGATCATTCACATCCAGATCGTTAACCAATTCTTAAAAGGTTTAGTCCCGTGTATGTTTTTACTGGTTATGCTGATGGGGATTGTCTGTGTTTGTCATGGTAGTTTTTATAGGTGAAACTAAGCTCTAAGGGTTTTGAACATAGATCAATCACACAGGAAATAACGCATATATAGAGCTCAAAATGTTGCCTTTGATAACTGTTTGTCGCTTTAGATAGTGGTGGATAATGTATCTACTTGCGCATGTATCAATTTCGCTCTTGGCAATATCTGATACAGGTCAAATGGAAAAAAAAAAATACACCAAAACCTTTTTGTTTACATGAATTTGTTATAATTGTAGAAAAATTATGCTCTTTGTAAGTTACCTACATAGTTCTTTACGTAGTTCTAGAAATGGACACGTATGTGTTAACGGGTAACCCAGCCTGATGACCCAAATTTAAAATGACCCTTTTTGACGATACGTGCGGACAGGACGCATAATTAAATGGCCTATTTTGAGCGGTACCCGTAACTGACACATACTTAAAATTACCTATTTTGAGCAGTACCCGTAAGAACTACGATCACACTGCTCGCAAGAACTACGATTCAAATAGGATTTCCAGTTTTGATTGGATTTAACATAGCTTAGCTAAGCTCCTTAGCGATAGACTCAAATGTACCAGTAGCAACACCCTTTTCTTATCCAATGATACCCACCAAATGTGATACGTGACCAAGTCATCATGCAAGTGTACAAATTCTTTCAAGATGAACCTTTATTGTCTCGACATTTCCCAACACTTCAGGTGTGATCATTCTATGTAAAGTGTTTCTGTTGCCGGAGGAAAGGCTCTCAGAAAAATCAGCTATGAACATAGAACAAAAGGAGGCCACTGCAAAGTTACGGACAAAAAGATGCAATTGGCATCAACTATTAAAACGAGGGTGTTACTAATCCGTCCAAAAATGCGGAAAAGGCGCAGGATCAACATACGTAGAATACAACACCAGTCATACATTCATTCACATACTGTTAAATGCTTATATATACAGATACCACGAGTCCTACAAAATGCATATTATACAGGACACCAAGGGGGAAGGTGTTTGAAGTTATTACATCGGATATACTACAGTCTAGATGATGTTTGTAAAGAAACATAGCAACTTATAATATTCAAACCAAATGCCTTTTAGCAGCGCATCTGTTACACCAAAAGTATTTTTAAAGCAGGAGCAAAGAACGAATTCTCGTGAGCATCACTCCAAGCTCCTCGCGCATGTTATCAGATGCTGATATCAGCAAAAACTTACACCCTTGATTGTTTAGGAAATCAGGTGGATCAGCAGCATGGTAACGTAGTTTTCCAAACCGCTCTTGCAAATGCTTAGGAAACACCGGCTTCCTCTTTCTCTTGAGACCCCTGAACTCGTTTCGTCCTTTTTGGGTTGGATTCTTGATTTGTAATAGGAAAGAAGCCTCCTGGGCAACCTTTAAAGCCTCCTGAGGCTGCTGTTCTGCTGCTTTACCTTCCGTCGAGGGGAATTCCAGTTTATAGATCAGATGGGTGTGCATTTTCTTATCCTTCTTATGTTGGTGCCTTAGTATATGGTATACGCCTTCCCCTAATGCTCTGGCTGGAGGCTTGTGCCTGTGTCCCCTTGTCTTTGTTTCATATTCCTCTGAAACATATATCAACACATAAAAACATGTTTCGAGTAACTTGAAACCGATCAGCAGTCAATAAAACAACTAAAAATAACATTATTCCTCCTTTGAGAGCATCCTTGATATTTCATTGTATGTTGGTTGAACTCATCTCAACAAATCCCCTATAAGGCCTGCCTTTATTTTTGCTCAGTTGGATCAGGAGGCTTTTTTTGTCCCATGACAATGAACCTCATGAGCTGTTCCTTCTCTATGCTAACCTACTAATAAGCTATCAATAAAAAATCGGAGTTTATGCGTCATATTTATCACCAAATTATATTATTTTACATGTCAACATATATATTTATTTCATATTTACTGTTTTGATATGTTAATAAAATATTTTTGAACTGACAATTGATATTCGTATTTAAACGTGACTTAGAAAACCAGGAACCATTTAGTTGAAGAGGTTCAATCAAATGACATAAGTTTTTCATAATACATACCTTAGTATCTTCGTTAGGAGTTAACTAAATAAACCACGGTAATACGAATTTCGTCAATTTTTCATTTTGGTATCAAATCTTTCACTGTGGTTTTAACAATGTCTCGGATTTGCCTCCTAATTATGTTAAATTCAGTTTCGTTTAAGTGAAGTGAAATGACCAAAATACCCCGACCTTTGTCTTTTTATTTATTTGTTTGGTAAGGGTATTTTGGTCATTTCTTTGTCTTTTTAACTATGTGCTTCTTCTTTCTCTACTTTTGGCCTATAAAAGAAATATATCTCACCTTTTTCATGTATCATATCATACATTAAATCATGTTTAAGTAATGAATGATAGTCACTAGCCTGAATCTCGACATCGGGTGTATTCACTTCGTATTCTTGTTCCATTTCTTGTTGTTCTTGTCGGTGTTCGGTGGGTGACGACTAGATATGATTAATATATTTACAAGATTCTAGTTGACTAGCTAGCTAGAAGGATATATGATATGATATGACACGTGTTGCTTGAGGTAGATTTCCTTCTGCTACGTGTCTTTTCACTATGTTTTTGATAAAAGCGAGTGACTCGACATATGTAACTCAAGCTTACTTGAAAAGTATTATTTGAGGTGTAAATTTATACGACATCCGTTTTAAATAGAGTCAAATTAGTTTAACTTTAATCTTAATTATTTTTGTGTGTGTTATATAATATTTAATGCAAAATATATGAATTGATTTAGTTTTAAGTTTATTTTTATTGGTATATTTTTTTATAAAGTATTATATAACACATAAAAAGTTTTTATGGGCAAGTTGAACTAGTTTGACTCTGAATAGTCAAATTGCACACTTATTTTGAGACGGAGAGAGTATTATACATGTTTTGCATGTTCATTTAACATTTCTACTAATAATGCGTGACACTACAAAATATTAAGGTTAAAAACTTGTTGCTCAAAATTTTGGGAGGCCAAAACCCCTCCCGTTCCCCCCACTAAGCTTCGTCTTTGACTCGACATGACTCATAATTACAAATCGAAAATAAATACAATTTCATTCGTTAGTTATTACCAGGTTCTAAAAATCATGGCGGCGTCAAGGCATCGCTAAGACGTTTAGGCGTGACCTCCGAGTTGCGAAATACACTAAGGCATCGGTTTTAGGCATGATGTGAGAGATGCATGGAAAGACGCGATAAAGCATGCTAAGACGTGAGAAATGATGCCTTTTTCCAAATTCAACTCTGATAAAAAAGCTTCTTTTTATTGAAATATATTAAATGCGATGATAGTTTCTTAACTTTATTCATTATGTTTAACATCTTTTGTAAACTCAATTTTTATGAAATAGGATATAAATTTATAAATATTTTCATATTGTTTGTCACTTTAAGTCACACCTTAAAAATGCTAAGAAGGCAAGGTACCATAACGCCCCCACCCGGCGTTATGCTGAGGTGGACCGGCGTTTTGGTACTGCAAATTAGCGTTAGCCAACGACGTTGGGCGGGATAACCCACCAACGTGCGTTGGAACGTATATATATATATATATATATATATATATATATATATATATATGAACTCTTATTATATATAAATTCTCAACACGTAACCAAAATATCATGTTGTTCTTTTATGACTCTTTTAATATTATCCGTCACAAAGTGTGTGCATTCTGATATAATAAGTACATATAATCTTAAATATAGTATTGCGATTTTAATAAGCTATTAAGAAACCCATCCATCGGACGGATAAAGACCTAGTATTGGATGTAAACAAAATTTTTAGAATGTCGATTTGATGCACAACAAAAATGAGTAGCCTAAGTGCCAATAATGTTTTAGAATTGCACATTTGTGATGCACATAACAAAAAACGCGATTGAATCAGCACCCAAATGTTTGCCGTGGACTGTCTAATTGCTAACACGGGCTGCCATACCTTATTCCCCATCTCAGGTTCACACCAATAGCCTGAGAAGCAAACACCTGACAAACTTTTTGAGCTTTACTTCGATGGATGAGTCTATATCTACATTGGATCTTAACGGGTGGCTATTTGAGACTCAAAAATGTCGTTTGCTGGTCCAAACTCAAAGGTTTGGTCAGAAACCAAATAAAGTGAAACTGAGCGTAAATCAAACATTCATCACGTTTAAATTAATCAAATATTTTATGTTCTGTTCATGTTTTGATTCTTCGAAATCGACTATGTTGGATTTATCCAACTTTACTATGATTTTTCGAAAATCGCACCTATGTTTTGATGTGCGTCTAAGTTGGGGTTCATATACATTACTTATCTGATGTGCGTCGTAAAAGTGGCTCTTCATTGTAAATTCCTTCCGGTTGGTAATCGCAGATCAAGTTGTTTGGTCCCCCAACGCATTAATCAAGTTGTTTGTGCAACATTTTAAAGGAATTATAACCAACCTTCTACATTCCTAGTTATAAACACATTCATGTTTTGCGAATGAATCAATGTGGGATAAAAATTCTTTTGTTAAGTTTCATATCCAAACACCTTGTTTGTATTCATGAAATGTTCATATTTTCACTTCTTCTAAACTAAGGATTTGTCGTCTTTAAGTATCTTTCATTTCCTTAGATTATTAAGTATTAGTCGTTAAACATGCACAATCTAGTACTAAGGGTGATCGGTTAGATAAACGGGACCCGGGATACGAGATCGAAACTGAATCTGTCCGGAACGTCGAACCGAACCGAAATGGTCTGGTTGGGTCTTCGGTCCGGTCCGGTCCAACAAAGCATAATCATCGGGTTTTTTATGAGACTGGACCGACCGAACCGATGACCAAATTTAAGGAAAAACATAGACCAAGGACCGGACCAAATTGTGTTTGGTCTAGTCCGTTCGATCCAATTTCTCGGTCTGATCTGATCGACGGTCCAATATGGTCAACCCTTGAAACTACTATATATTTTGTTAAACGCAAATAAAAAAAAAATAAAACAAAAAAAAAATAAAATAATGCAGATAATAAAATTCTTCGAAGTAACAAGCATAAAGATTTTGATTGATTTCGGGGCACACGTTGTATGTGGGCTGCATGGTATGGCTATACGTTTATATCAATATTAGACATCGCGCATGAAACTAAAACCTAACTACGCGATCATACGTAACGTTTAACATGCTATGGATTTTTCTTGTGGCAGCAATCGTATAGATGTAACTAGCAAGTTTACGTTAATCAAATGGACAAAAAACTATAAATGAGGTAACTATAATTTTTTGCTTTGTCTATTATGAGTAAACTTTTAAAAATTATCAAAGAATGAGTAACTTTATCTTCCCCCCTTGAAATTGTCACTAAAATTTGACCCATTATGCTTTTTTTTTAAAACAAAAAAATTTAAAAGTAAAATGTCAACTTTTTTAAAAAAATTTAAAAATTAGTTTTTTGGTTTTTTAAAAAAAATTGTACATTCAAAGTAAAAGTCAACGGTTTTTTTAAAAAAATATTTTTTTTTTCTTTTCTTTTTTTTTAAATTTTGTATAATCAAAGTGAAAGTCAACTTTTTAAAAAAAAAATTAATTTTTTATTTTTTTTAAATTATACTTTGTTTTATTACAATTTTTTTAGAAAACATAAAACAAAGTGTAACAAAAAATATTTACATTTTTTTTAATTTTTAAAGAAAACATCGCTTAATTTTTTTTTGTTTTATTTTGTTTTATGTTTTCTTTAAAAATTAAAAAAAATGTAAATATTTTTTATTATACTTTGTTTTATGTTTTCTAAAAAAAATTGTAATAAAACAAAGTATAAATTTTTTTTAAAAATCAAATAAACAATTTTAAATTAAAAAAAAATTTGACTTTTACTTTGATTATACAAAGTTTATAAATTTTTTTTTATAAAAAACAGTTGACTTTTACTTTGACTGTACAATTTTTTTTATAAAAACAAAAAACAATTTTTTAAAAGTAAATTGCTCATTTATAGCTTTTGTTCATGTTTGTATTGAGTGTGTGTGTTGATTGAGTGTGTGTAGTGTGTATGTGTGTTTGTGTGTGTGTCGAGGGTTTGAGAGGAAGAAGAAAGAGATAGGGTTTTGTATGGATTTTACTAGATAATGAATCAGGCTCAACCTATTTGTAGATATATTTTTTTCGTTTTGAATTTTTTTTATTATAATTTGTTTTTTTTATTTAAGATGATTAAAACTATTTTAGATTGATTGCATAACATATAAAAGAGAAAAAAAAATGTGTTCCAAAAGGGAGTGTTATGAGGTATTATGATAAGCGGTTTTTTAATGTGTTGGTGTGCAAAATGTTAAAAGATAGATATGCGATGGGATAAGTACCTAGCACTCTAAAGACTTGAGGCTTATTCATTGTTGTCACGCCTCACCTCAAGCCGTATCTATAAAATTGGTTTTACATAATGGCTAACTCATAATAAAAAGAACAAATTGCATAGGTTAAAGTAATATGGCTTATCTTAGCTCATTTATGTAATAAAAGGTAGTGTGTATATGCTTTTGTATAAAAAGGCATGACAAATGTAAGATGCACGTAAACTGATGTTTCTTAGAAGTAGCTAGCTCGTCAAACTCAAAATGATAATTGATGACTAACCTATTTATTCCCATCGATATCGAATAGTGGATCAGTTGTTACGGATAAATAACACCTCTAGATTCTCGTAAGTGATATAACCACTAACAAATCACCCGGTGGTAAAGGTTCATGTTTTCGTAACATGAAGTTAAATGTTCAAATCTCGCTAGGTGTGTTCATTTAAAGCTAGTAGTCATGGAAAGGTTAGAAACGGTCCGGACTCCAGAATTAACTTGTTGAAGCCAACTAGTTATTGTGACTTTAGTTTTAGCGCGCACATCCTAACACCCCAGTCATTGGATCAACATTATGCCATTTGCTCATGTTGAAATGGGAATGGTAACAAACTAAGTTGAGTTTTTCGGCTGTCTCTTTATCTTATAGTTCCACGCGTTATATTTTAACTAGCAAAGAATGAAGTAGAATTTGTTCTTCTTACCATAGAGTTTTTCGTGACTGCAGATTGCTACAGTTAGTAGGATTTTATCTTCTGAAATTACTATTACTATTGTTGTTATCTCAAGAACATTCCCTTGATATGTAGTATTTGTTTTTTGAAAGAATCACAAATGGTACCAATACTTATCTACTAGCAATACTACTTTACACATTGTTTGTTATATTTCTGGTGTGTATTAAAAGCTTTGAATAGCAGTTGAGCAAGCTTGACTGTTGACCTAGCTAATGAATCCAGTGGGTCGACAATTTTTTAAACAAAGGATCATCATATGGCAAAATATCCGCAAGAATCATCCGAGGCATGAATGGATGGTGTTCTCAGCCCTCAGAAGAGAGCACTCCCCCTAAAACCTGTTTTGCATTTCTCAAAAGGTTTTGCGCTCCGTCTTGTCCTTTTCGGCTTTTTGGCTCTCTGTTGATAGGGATTTTTCGTGAGGTTCCTATGGTAGCTTTATCAGGGAAGATAACCTCAATACCCTGCGAGTTAAACCCTTCTTTGTCCACTTTGTTGCTAAGGAGATAACTTTATAACCTATATAGTTTTGAATGGGTCAATTTGGTTGTGTTTATCCCAATCGGGCTGAAACTCGCCCAAAGTCTATTTCTAATGCATTACAACCTTCTAACTATTTTTATTTAACGATGTATTTGTAAAAATATTTTTTTTTTCTCATAATTAACATATATAAAAACATTAAATATGGGCGATTAGTGTTCATAGATTAAGCAAACCTGACCTATACTTAATGACACATTTCAAACTGAGCCCAAATTTACCCATTACCTAACCATGACTATCTTTCTTCATTCTAGTTTATGTGTCATTTTTAGTTACTCCTTCTCGAAGTTTGTCTTGATAAAAAATCCCGCGTTTAGGTTGGCCATTGGTGAGCTAAGAACTCAATTCGCACAGAACTTCAGCTTCTATTGGCTTTAACTTGGCTTCATTTGGACACAGTCACCTCATTAGTAGTAAGGACTGACACCCTTTGGAATAACTTCATCATACCTTAAATGTGATTGTGACAAGGGATCACTATACAAAAGCCCAGGATCTCTTCGAGAAATGACCTTTTATATCTCCAAAATTTCACTATTTGGGCGTATACTTAGTTGGAAGAATTGCTTAAAACCACTGGATCTGAACAAAGAACATTAGGGTAGCTCCCTTCTGTTCATCTTTACCCTCATTGCTCCATTTTACGAGCTTATTAACAAAATCCACTGTCATGTCAGCTGACACGCCTCCGATTATTCCAACCTTGGCTGACGCAACAAGGAACATTTAGTAGGATCAATATAAATTACCAATGTTGCATTAAGCAAGACTTTTTGTAGATGTAGATTTGTTGTTTCTTTCTGTGCAACCGGGGTTAATACGATTTACTCGATTCATCCTTGTTTTTGTTGAATTATTTTGCTTACACAATATGTACATTCAAATTTGACTGTATACTCGCGTGGGAGGACTTTTTACCTTCTTTTGCCAATGTCGTGAGACTCATAACTTCACTTGAAACAATTCTGTTATGACAACACAAACACCCATATTCAAATGTTTTTCTTGAAATCTTGAACTTATGTATGAAAATTTTTGCAGAAAAGCCCAAATCACACACAGCACAAGATTTTTTGTGTTATTTTTTTGGGATGTTTTGACGAATTATGCAATTAATTCACCAAAATTTAGATAAATGTCATTGTTAAGATGTGTTACGCAATATTTGTGACATTTTCCAAGCTTGTAAAGTGTTGTACATCACTACAAGAGTAGACAAGTGATAAAAAACAAAGGAAAAGAACTTCAATGTTGGTTCCTTGTTTCATCTTCCCACAATTGGTTGTATGGATTTGGTAAGTGCAATGTCTAATAGGTCTTGTCTGTAAACGATGAAAATTTTTATAGTTCATTCAATTGATGTTATCAGATTTTGGTTTCTGGTCCCCTAATGGTTGCATCAAGCTCATGGGTCCTACTTCTATAGATGTTTCATATAGACATTAGAAATCTGCATGTTGTTGCATTATGAGCTCGACAATTTAATGTCATTGGACACGCACAAAAGTTTGTCAAGAAATGGGACCGCAATGTCGTGTAATGTGAGCATTATCCGTGTAATTCATTTTTGCACCATCTTTATCGTCTTGGTCATACATTAATAACCATAGAATTAAATAATATAACCGTACACGAAAGAGTGAACCACTGCAAGACCCCAACATAAAATTTGCAGAAAAATGAATAAAACTAAAATTGTAATATATCTGGTACATGGTCTTTGTTTATCTTTATCGAGCTTTCCAATTATGGCACTGTGTGTTTCTAGTTGCCATGTACTTTCATATTGTTGCACCCTTTTGAATTTGATCCATAATTCAAACTATGTGGATCAAGCTTCCTTATGATGTGTTAGCCTAATGGTGTTTTCTTACCTTACTCCATGCACCAATTGGCACGTGCCATGGCGGGCCTGCCTTCACTGGCATGCTGTGGAAGATGGATGAGGCAAAATTCTGACATCGCCCAGCCTGGTTCATTGACTTGCCCACTCGTAAGCACTAGACTGGCTATTATGTTTTGGTCATGACCCGATACAGAGAGATGTTGGCACTTGCTCAATTTAGAACTATGTTCCTAGTAATGACTAGAACTGTTGTCGACTTTTGGAGGACAAGGTTTGATATTGTTTTAAGTCAACAATGGTTTGTTTCATATTCGGTGTAGGGTGGTGGGGGGGGGGGGGGTAGTGGGTGGGGGGGGGGGGGGGGGGTGGGGCGGGGGTGGGGGGGGGGGTGGGGGGGGGTGGGTAGGGGGGGGGTGGGGGGGGGGGGGGGGCGGGGCGCGGGGAGTGGGGGGTGTGGGGGTGGGGGGGGGGGGGGGGGGGGGGGGGGGGTGATGGGGGGAGGGGTTGGGGGGGGGGGGGGGGGGGGTGCGGGGTGGGGAGGGGGGTGGGGGGGGGGGGGGGTATGGTGGGGGGGGGTGGGGTGGCGGGGGGGGGGGGGGGTGGGGTGGGGGCGGCGAGGGGGGGGGCGGGGGGAGGTGGGGGGGGGGGGGGAGGGGGGGGGGGGGGGTGAGGGGAGCGGGGGGGGCGGGAGGGGAGGAGGGGGTGGGAGGGGGAAAATCATAATAAGGTGGGGTGGGGGGGGTGGGGTGGGGGGGTGGGGGGGGGGGTGGGGGGGGGGGTGGGGGGGGGGTGGGGGGGCGGGGGGGGGGGGAAATAGAACTTACGTGTGGGGGGGGGGGTGGGGGAGGGGGGTTTGTGTACCTTTGTTTTTTTTTTTTTTTTGTTTTGTTTTTTTTTTTTTTTTTTTTTTTTTTTTTTTTTTTTTTGTTTTTTTTTTTTGTTTTCTTTTTTTTTTTTCTTTTTTTTTTTTTTTTCTTTTTCTTATTTTTTTTTTTTTTTGTTTTTTTCTTTTTTTTTTTTTTTATTTTTTTTTTTTGTTTGTTTTTTTTTTTTTTTCTTTTTTGTTTTGTAATCGTTTAATGGTCAATTTGGTCACCTTCCACATCTTCAAAAAATCAAGGACTAATCCTGCTCGTGGGCTGTCAGGGAAGATTTTAACAACATTTCCAAGTGTACGTGGCTGGTGGGATGTCTGTGGGCTGCAAAATGGTGAGCGCCGCCTCATACGAGCCGAAATAGGAAGGGTTCAATTCTTAAAAGTAATAAGTGGATGTTCATGGAGGTCCTTGCCAGTCGAGGTTCGCGTGAGGCTTTACCTATATGGACCACTAACGAGAGTGTCTATGCAAAAAAAACAAAACAAACAAAAAAAAAAAACAATAAAAAAATTATAAAAAAAAAAAAAAAAAAATACATCAAAATCATCAAACACGTAAAAAAAAATAAAAAAATGGTGTTCCTATACTGGATGACCTCAGCCCGTGCATATAGAATAATGGGCTATGAAATGGACAAGGACAAATGGATGGAACTCGGTGTGCCAATGGGTGACACACTCAAATTCACTACCCTAGTCCCATGTGATGGAAAGGTGGTAGTTGTTGGCGGGACACATGACGGGAATGTGTTGGTTTGGGAACTAGGAGATGGCGACGAATGGATTTTGATAGAGAGAATGCCACTTGAATTGGCGAAAAGATTTGCTGGTAGTAGTACCAAGTGTGCCAGAATAGAAGGGGGAGTATGTTTATACAAGGATATTGCTTCAGCAATGGTGGTGTGGAGAAGAGTCAAAAATCACAAGAATAAATAGGAATGGTGTTCTATTGATGGTTGTAATACTGTAGGCGGAAAAAACATTAAATTACCGATCTTAAAGGGACCTCTTTCTTCACATCAAATCTTGCTGCTTCTTCCATTCGTTTAAAAATAAGCATCTTGTTTATAATTCCTCATTTTGTACTCTCACAATAAAATGTACAAAACTACATATAATAAGAGTTACTACTTTTGAACAATAAGTTATATCCTAATCTTAACAGGATTGCATATATTCCATTGTCATACTTGGTAAACATGAAAATAGTAATCATCATGAAGTCAAGGCATTACATGATATAAGATACAATAGTTTCAACCCTATATTATAGTCAAAACTGAAAGCAAACAAAAGGCCATGTATAATCGGCTAACATCACTCACTTCTACGCTACCCTGTGAATTCAATAGTCACTAACAACAGAAACCCAAAGTTGACACAGGGTTGTGATAACAATAGAATGGATGGAAATTGAAGTTTACACTAGGATTTCAGATGACAGCCTTATAGGTACCTTCTAGCAAGGGCTCGGACCTTTGTATCAAAATGTGAAGATGTAACACGAGATCCTGGCAGGTAGAGAGGATTTAGAAGGATCTGTAAAAAGTTGAAAGTAAGATTAAAACATTTGGTAAGGCGAAACAAATTAAAACATTGGTTTGCCAAATAGGAACAGATATGCGCTTTAGGAGAGCACTCATAATCACAAAAATAGTCAATAAGTCACAAAAACTTGCCTTTATGTAGAGCTCGTGGACCTCCTGGAAAAAGCTCTTGATTCCATCATCATTACGAGAGTCATGAAGAAGCATCAATCGCGTAATGATTGGAAAGGAATTATTGATGCATTGGTAAATCTAAACAATGACAATGCTATAAGGAACATCTTGAGGAATGAGAGGAATAAAAGACTCTTTGATAAAGAAAGCAGGAATGTCGAGACTATTACTCAATTGATTATTAAATATGTTAAACTGAAACTTATTAG
This sequence comes from Tanacetum coccineum, assembly GCA_026074375.1. Classification (NCBI taxonomy): domain Eukaryota; kingdom Viridiplantae; phylum Streptophyta; class Magnoliopsida; order Asterales; family Asteraceae; genus Tanacetum; species Tanacetum coccineum. The sequence goes on along the minus strand of BQNB010036616.1, from coordinate 24,963 downwards.
TTTAAAGGTGAAACAGTCTGTTCAAGTGAGGAAAGTTGCAAGGGAATTGGAAATTTGTTGTGGATGGTATCTGCAATTGACGACTTTAGTGAGTGACTGCTGTGGATGGTATCTGCAGATGACGACTTTGGTGTTGCACATCTAGAACTGAAGTTTTTAACTGATTTCTGCAAAGATACTGGTTTACAATCAAAATGCCGCTGCTACTAGAAATGCCAAACTTATTGGCGCATTACAAAAATTTGTTGGTCCCGATGTCAATGCATTCCTGTCACATGTCAAGCATGCCCTTCTTAGTGTAGTAGAGGCACTGTAGTCGTGGGTTGGATAGCTTTCCACTTGAGGATATTAGCGGAAAGATAAAACTAGACCTCTTAAAAGGATTAGAGAGTTCTGATTGTTAATAAAATCATGGAAGAAGCTAACAAGCGTATTCAGCCGCCTATTGGAACTGTGCAATTGTTTGGGAATCTTAGAGCTAAGTTATACGACTAAAATCGATAAACGAAACACAGTTCATTGTACTTAGAAACAATGTGTAAAACAACATACTCTGTGTCGTCAGTCCCAACTTCGGCCTCGTATTTAGGAATTTCATTTTTGCTAATGATCATAAAACATGTCGTGCTTGCCATTTTTATTATATGCAAATCTCTTTGTAACAACCAACCAACCAAATGTTATATTTCTAATCAAAAAATTTTATCATTTTCAAAATCCTTTTTTTTTTATAAATTGTCACAATGTTTATACCACAAACTATCTCACGTATCCTAACAAAAACATAAACACAAGGCATAATGAGCCGACATTAGAAGTGTTCAATTCTAAAAGTAATAAGTGGACGGTCATGGGGTCTATGCCAGTCGAGTTCACCATGAGGCTTACTGTATGGACCCCAAACGAGAGTGTGTATGCAAACGGGGTCCTATACTGTATGACCTCAGCCCGTGCATATAACATAATGGGCTATGAAATGGACAAGGACAAATGGAAGGAACTCGGTGTGCCAATGGGTGACACACTCGAATTCGCTACCCTAGTCCTATGTGATGGAAAGGTGGCAGTTGTTGGCGGGACACATGACGGGAATGTGTTGGTTTAGGAACTAGGAGATGGTGACGAATGGATTTTGATAGAGAGAATGCCACTTGAATTGGCGAAAAGATTTGCTGGTAGTAGTACCAAGTGTGCTGGAATAGAAGGGGAGTGTGTTTATACAAGGATATTGCTTCAGCAATGGTGGTGTGGAGAAGAGTCAAAAATCACAAGAATAAATGGGAATAGTGTTCTATTGACGGTTGTAATACTGTAAGCGGAAACAAACTTAAAAATTACCCGATTAAAGGACTATTTCTTCACCCGAATCTTGCAGCTTCTCCATTCGTTTAAACTCATCCTCTTGTTATAATCTTCATTTTGTACTCTCACAATAAAATGTACAAAACTACATATAATAAGAGTTACGACTTTTGAACAATAAGTTATATCCTAATCTTAACACGATAGCATATATTCCATTGTCATACTTGGTAAACATGAAAATAGTAATCATCATGAAGTCAAGGCATTACATGATATAAGATACAAGAGTTTCAACACTATATTATGAGTTGCCATTTGTATAATCAGCTAACATCACTCACTTCTACACTACCCTGTGAATTCCAACACAGCAGACCACAAGGTTTGTAATTCCTTCTCTTTTCCTAAACAAACGCAGCCCCCTTTTCTTCCTAGTGGATGTCGACATAGAAAACAAAAGAGAAAACTTCGCAGCCCCTTTTCTTGTTGACGATGGTTTTTGTTAATCAGGGCAGACGAGGCTTCCCTTTTTCTTTCCTTCAATCAATCAAAAACTGAACTTCTTCTTCTTCTTCCCTGGATCGTTCTTGCTCTTGATACCAAATATTGAAATATACTTACAACTTACTGAATAACAAATCACAGGAATATTGAATCTGCTTTTATTCGATTGATATGAATGATGTTTACAGATTTCATACCCTATATATACTAGATGAAACGGTGCCTCTAAGGGGTACACCGATTCAATAAACGACACAAACATTCTAACCGTTCTAATCCTATAAAAACGGTTTATACCGTTATCTTATGTCCAGCCCATTTACAAACCTATTGGGTTGGGTTCTATTTTACATAATACATAATACATACTAAAATACCCTTTAACTTTGCTTTTATAACATTAAGGTCCAACATTGTTCGTGTAACGCAATGTTGGATTAACTAACAAAAAATTACTAAAAGAAGGATATGACCAGCTGTCACGTATACTGACACCACCAAATCGTTGAACGTGTCGATCACTTTCAAAAACCTGAAACCAGAAAATTTAACCATAAGTACATAACCACGGAAGATGAGATAAATAAAAATAAACTTTCCCTGTATTGTGAGTGTCGGTGAGAGTGATTATGAGTCTTACATAGCACTTGTTGTCCATGCAAGATCCTGAACAATATCCAAAGCGGCATGTAGGATAAATTGATGCTGATGTGCAGCTTCTTCTTTCTAGAATGTCATTGCAAGGTACGAGTGGGTTAGCAATAAGAGTGCTTTAGAAACTCGTTATGTGAAAAAATAGGAAAACATGAAGATGATAAGTTGTTGGGTTATGTGCATAAACCTATCTGATATACTATCAATCCATTAGAACAAGCATAAACTTGAAACTGTGAGCAATTACCCAGAGTAATCTTGTCTAACTACTCTTGATAAAAGATAAGACAATAGTGATTACTTTATTTAATAGCATGTTATGAAAGATAAAATGAACTCAAAATAACAATGGAGTGATGAACCACCTCTTCTGTAAACAATGCCCTGATTATCACAGACATTTTTTTGCCCGTTGTAACTATTCTATTAACATATGGACTGTGTTGAAAAGGAAGGTTGGAAGTAGTACTTTGCCTAATGATTGGAAAGGAATTATTGATGCATTGGTAAAGCTAAACAATGGCAATGCTATAAGGAGCATCTTGAGGAATGAAGGGAATAAAAGACTATTTGAATAAGAAAGCAGGAATGTCGAGACTACTACTCGATTGATTATTAAATATGTTAAACTGAAACTTATTAGTTTAAAGGTGAAATAGTCTGTTCAAGTGAGGAAAGTTGCAAGGGAATTGGAAATTTGTTGTGGATTGTATCTGCAGATGACGACTTTGGTGTTGCACATCTAGAACTGAAGTTTTTAACTGATTTCTGCAAAGATACTGGTTTACAATCAAAATTCCGCTGTCAGAAATGCCAAACTTATTGGCGCATTACAGAAATTTGTTGGGTCCTGATGTCAAAGCATTCCTGTCACATGTCAAGCCTGCCCTTCTTAGTGCAGTAGAGGCACTGTAGTCGTGGGTTGGATAGCTTGCCACTTGAGGATATTAGCGGAAAGATAAAACTAGACCTCTTAAAATGATTAGAGAGTTCTGAATGTTAATAAAATCGTAGAAGAAGCTAACAAGCGTATTCAGCCGCCTACTGGAACTGTGGAATTGTTTGGGAATCTTATAGCTAAGTTATACGACTAAAATCGATAAACGAAACACAGTTCTAGTACTAGAACAAAGAGTAACAAACATACCTCAGGGGCAGTCCCAACTTCGGCCTCGTATTTTGGAATGTCATTTTTGCTAATGATCATAAAACATGCCGTGCTTGCCATTTTTATTATATCCAAATCTCTCTGTAACAACCAACCAACCAAATGTTATATTTCCAATCAAATAATTTTATCATTTTCAAAATCCTTTTGTTTTTTTTTTATTTTTTATAAATTGTCACAATATTTATACCACAAACTATCTCACGTATCCTAACCAGAACATAATCACAAGCCTAAAATATTTTCAAATCATATAATAATAAATTACATAAAATTTATAAAGAGAATAATAATGATATAGGAAAACTTACACCGACAACACATTACCCCTAATTAAATCAGATTGATCCAAGGTGTAAAACTTTCAATTCAACCCCTCTACTTTAACTTACTTACCTTATTGCAACCCTACTTTTCTTACTTTTTACACTTCTTTCAACATTAGACCACTCGCCACCAAACGCCCTATATGTTTTTTTTATATGTGTTTTATTTGGTTAAGTGTGGTGCTTGCTAGAGGTGAACATCGGGTCAAACTCCGACCGGATCGAGACCGATTTAGCCCAAAATCACAGACCGATGACCAGACCGAATCCGGTCCAGTCCGAGAACGCATAATGATCGGTTAGACATAAGACCAAACCGAACCAGACCGCGGACGAACATGAGGTAAACTATGGACAGAGGACCGGACCGATATAGGTTCAGTCCGGTCTGGTGCACGCCGGTTACTTGGTTCAGTCCGGTCCGCGGTCCGTTATGCTCACCCCTAGTGCCCGGAGTGTCTTTTTTACTTGAGTGATGGAAGAAGGTTATTTTTTTGTGTGTTAAGTTATAGGTTGAGTTGTGTCACATAACTTTCCCGATACGTAGTGCTCTAAAGATAATATTACTAATGTAAATAACCCATTTGGGGAAGCAATAATTGTTTGTATTATTAGGGCATCCACTTTGAAATGTTTATCAAAATATTTATAAAAAATAAAAAGGTTTATAAATATTTAGATCATAGTGGAGTGAGTTTTATACTAACATGGAATGACCTAGGTTCAAGATTATGAACCTTTTCATCACAAGCAAATGTGAGTAACCCATTTAATGTTTAATACATTTTATAAAATCTTAACAAGTTTATTATAATGAGAAAATGTTTTTAAATTGAAAAGATTTATGAATTGATAATATTGTATGACATGTCTGTTGGATTATGGTAGTCGAAAGCACGAATACATTACGAATATAAGTGAGCCTATTGGGGGCACACATGTTAATACACGGAGAATGTATTTCATACTTCACAATATAAACCGAGGGATTTGAATGGATGAAAATCAAACCGCAAGGGCTTAGTTTAAAGAGCCGGATTCTAAGAGAATAGAGGGGAGGGTTCGGTTGGATTTAGGATAAGTAGAAGGAGAGTTGGAATAGACTTGTGACTTGTTTCCCAAGTGTATACCGACTAGGACTTGAGGGTTATAAATACCCCATGTCCCATACCTCATTCGACTTGACATAACATAATATATTCCTAATCACCAAAACCATCAATCGGCTCTTTATTGTTTACTTCAACCGATTTGCAAAAATCTTCAAAAGGGGTTTATTGATTTTCGGTTTAACTTGCGTTTAATAGACATACTAAATTTGTCCTTATTACAGGAGAAGTGAAAATAGTGAACCGTTATATGTAGCAAACAAGGTGTTCAAAATGAAGCTTAACAAAAGAAAAAGTAGGTTTCGAGTATCCCATATTGATTCATTTGGCAAAACTTGAATGTGTTTATAAGTAAGACAATGTCTAGAGGGTTGGGTACTATTTACATTTAAAATGTTGCACACAACACGCTCTCTTTAAAATCTGAAAGAAAAGGCTTTTCAGGTCCAGCGTTTCGTTTCAATTTGCTAATAGCATTTATCTCACATTATTTGGATATTTTTTTGTCATTGGTTTTATTGTTTGAAAGATTTACGAATTACATTTTTTATCTCCTTGGGTACTTATGAGTACAAACTAATTTCATCCTTCCCGTTCATTATCGGAGGATTTTTTTACTATCTTTTATCTACACCTTACGTATTATATTGCAATCATGATGTTAACTCATGAAAACGGCGCGGACTTGCGCTCACACACACATTGTACACACTCGTGAGAACATTATGAGCAGTCTTCTTGTACGATCTAAAGTATGAACAAAAACATTAGATTCTAAATAGATATCAAATGTTCTCATAACTCTAGAACAACCTGTATGTTTGCTGCCAAAAGTATCCATAGCATCTCAAACGCTACCTATATACAACAGCATACAACGTATGCCCCAATCACGAAATTCATGGCCTTTGTTAGCTGTAATAACAACATATTATTTATGCTTGTTTTCAAAGATTTTATTAATTGCGTTTAATATGACATACTAATTTTGTCCTTAGTTTAGGAGAAGTGAAAATATGAACCGTTAATGTATGCAAACAAGGTGTTCGAATAAGAAGCTTAACAAAAGAAAAGTAGGTTTCGTTTATCCCACATTGATTCATTGGCAAAACTTGAATGTGTTTATAAGTAAGAATGTAGAGGGTTGGTTATATTTCCTTTAAAATGTTGCACAAACGGCTCTCTTTAAAATCTGAAAGAAAAGGCTTAAGGTCAGCGTTTCGTTCAGATTTGCTAATAGTCATTTATCTCACATTATTGGATATTTTTTTGTCATTGTTTATTTGTTTGAAAGATTACGATTTACATTTTTTATCTCTTGTGTACTTATGAGTACAAATAATTTCATCCTCCCCGATCATTTATCGAGGATTTTTTTACTATCTTTTATCTGCACCTTAAGTATTATATGATGCATCATGATGTTAACTCATGATAAAGAAATTGACTATATGTTTTGTACATCTGAGAATTAATTAGTTTTGATCTAAACATGAACAGAACATTAGATATCTAATTACAGTAAACTTAGAGCACGGGGTATGGTAACGCCGTGCTCGGCGTTGAGCCTACGTGGCTCCGCCGTTGGTGGCGTTACCACACCCCACCTCTGCGTTGGCCAACGGCGTTGAGCACGGCGTCAAGCCACCAACGCGCGTTGCAACCTCTTTTCTTTATTTTTTCTTTTTTTTGCGTTTTTATAGTTTTGTGGGGTGTGTGTGTTGACTGTGTGTTGCTTGTGTGTGTTGACTGTGTGTTTTAGTGTGTGTTTTTGTGTGGCTGTGTGGAATGGATAAAGGAAGAAGAAGACACATTTTTTGCAATTTAGTCCTTGTGGTTTTTCTTTTATTTCTTTTTGACTTGTGGCTTTTATAAGTAAAAAAAATTATTTTAATTTAATAATTGAAAATAGTTTATTTTAAAAATTGGGAAAAAATAAATATTGGTGGGTCCTAAAAAGTGGTGTTAATGGTGTTATGATTACTTGGGTTTTTTGGGTGTTGGTGTTATGGTGTTAAAGCTGATGTGGCGCTGATGTGGCGGTGTTAATGGTGTTACCATACCTTGTGCTCTTACTAGTAACTCCCAAACAATCTATACGTCTACTGCCAAAAATATCCATAACATGTTAAACGCCAAGTATTAGTTGATTTTTAGTTTCATGCGTCTTAATTGAGCTATACATGCATATAACATATGACGTCTGCCCCAATATCAACATATTATTTATGCTTGTTTTCGAAGAATTTTATTAACTGCATTTATCAAAACATATAGTAGTTTCAAGGGTCGAGCAGATTGGACCGTCGATAGGAACGGACTGAACATATTTCGGTCTAGTCCTCGGTCCATGCTTTTCCTTAAATTCGATCCTCAGTCCGGTATTACAAAAAACCCGACGATTATGCTTTGTTGGACCGGACCGGACCGACCCAGACCGGACCATTTCAATTCGGTACTTGGTCCAGCGTTCGGACAAAGTCGGTTTTGGTCAGGTCCGATCTTGCTCGGTCCGGCTCGGTTTTCGAACCATGATCACCCTTAATTAACCATATTAAGCACAAACTAGCATTTTATGCTTATTACGATTAATAATAGGCTAGCTCAGTTGGCCACCAAAGGTAACCTTGAGGTGGTATCTTTGGTGAGGTCTCAGGTTCGAGTCTCACCATGGACCTTCAGGGGCCGGAAATAAATTAACCAAAGAAAATTATGTTTTTTCTTATCCCACATTGATTCATTGGCAAAACATGAATGTGTTTAGAAAGATGTTAGAAAGTGTAAATCATAATAGGGATGTATTTTGCAGTTTACTTTTGATTATTAATAGGCTATTGCTAAAGTTGTGAAAATAATAATATATGTGAAATGATGCGGCTTTGGTCGAGAATCGCTCCCAAATAAAACACCCCGGTTAGCACGGGCTGGTTTGGAGAAGTATCGCGCACCAATAGAGCGCTCTAATTAAACCCTCAATGAGGATTGAGGCGGATTTAAAAAAGACTTTGATAATCGGGTTTAGGGATAAGGATAAATGCAATCCCTAAATCCAACTCATTGCGATCCCTACATAGAACGAACGTGTACCCCAATAATGAAATTTATGGACTTTATTAACGGTAATAAAGCATACAATGCGTCCCCCAATATCAACGTATTCTTTATGCGTTTTCAAAGAATTTTTTAACGCATTTAACAGGACATATACTATTTTGTGCTTATTATGATTAATAATATGAAGCTAACGAAAAGATACTTAAAGCCCCATAAATCCTTAGTTTAGAAGAGGTGAAATATGAACGGTTCATGCATACAAACAAGGTGTTCGAATATGAAACTTAACAAAAGAAAATTAGGTTTCGTTTATCCCACATTGATTCATTAGCAAAACATGAATGTGTTTATAACTAAAAACGTAGAGGGTTGTTTATATTTCCTTTGAAATGTTGCACAAACAACTTGGTTTGCAATGACCGGAAAGAATGTATATAAACCCTTTTCCGGTAAGTTGGAAATAAGTTGTTTATGTCACATTATTGGACATTTTTTTCTCATGTACCTCATGTTTATTTGTTTGTTACGATTTACATTCTTTTTATATTTTTCTTTGTAATATTTCTTGTGTGTGCAAATAATTTCGTGCTCCACAATCATATATCAAGGATTTTTTTGCATCTTTTAACGGTGCTTTAACCATTTTATGATGCATCATGATTATAACTCAAGATAATGAGAATGAATAAACCGACTTGTAACCACAATTTTCTTCTTGTTTTTCTAAAGTTAATTACATGTTTGGTCTTTGTCGTTTACACGAAATTGCATTTTTGATCCTAAAATGTATTTAATTACACTAATGATCTTGTGGTTGTCCAAATTGGGTTGAGTGGTCCTTTAACCGATTTTCCATCCAATTGACCGTTAACTAGTACTACCATCTGGGGAAATTTTGTCCATTCACATATACCATACACCTAACTTAAGCTAGGTGCCTTATACACTCGACTCTTTGACTTATAGTTCCCGTTTTATTACATCGATCGTCCCTCCTTCTTCACATCCCTCTCACACATGCAATCCTTGAGGTTGTTCTTCCTCGATTAATCATGGAGAAGCTTAGTTTTGAAGCTGCACAATACGGTAAGAACATAGTGTATTTTCGTGTTTACTTGAATTTTGTTCTTGGTTTTTAAAGAAGGAATAGTTTAGGTAATGTTATGGGGTTATAATTACAGGTGGTAACCCTATGTCAGTCTCATTTAAAATCCACCATGGCGGGTGCTTTACACCAATACCTAGCAGGTCTTATGTTGGTGGACAAGTATCATATATTGATGTTAAATGTGATTTTATACGAATATATAAATTAGTATGTTATCACATATGATATTTTCAGGCAAGTTTCAACAACGAAAAAAGAACGTGAAAAACAAAAAAAAGTGATAAAAATGAAAAAAAAAATTTGTCGAAAGTATATCAAAGTCGATATCTATTGAAAGATAATTAAATGCTCGTCGTGATGGTATATTTTTTTCGTTTAACGATTAACATTTTAAGAGATATTTAAGTTTTAAATAATATGTGAAATAATTAAATGCTTTTAATTTTAGCCAGTGATTTCTTTTTAGATAGATATTGAGGATGACTCCTTAATAACAAAGCAATATTTTGTATCCAATATAACTCTCCTCCTAATATAATTGTGTTGATTTGTTTAGTTAATAATTAATTTATTACCATAATTTGGCATGGGAGATTTGATTATGTAATCTTTACCTTGATTCCTACTCAATCTCTCACTATAAATAGGGGGATTAGTTCCACCCATTAGACACACAAAAATTCATATCATCTCTTTCGGTAGAAGATCAAAGTTCCACCAATATTCCATGGCTTTCTCTACTCTCAAGCGTCTTTTTTTTATGTTTATCGATTTATTCTTCTTATTATACATATGCATGATTATGGAATTAAATACAACAAATAACAAATAACACATAACATTAACCTGATGACGACGACGAAGAAGAATATTTTGATTGTGAAGAAAACGAAGAGTACTTCAACCATGAAAACGACGAAGAATTTACATTTATATATCTAGATGAAAACAATACACCTATTCCATCGGACAAAGCATTGAAAAACAAAGATATCCATCCAATATTTCCGTTATTCGATCAAAATTTATTATCTCATGAAGAACAAAAACAACTACTACCTATTAATCCTCAAGTAAATAAAGTTTTTGTTGAATCAGATCAAGTAGCATTGTCTTCCACGTCAGCATACGACAGAATAGAAAGCGTTGCTATGGGACCATACTGTACGCGGAAAAAGCAACCTCCCAAGTTAAGTAAAAAGAGTGACTCAACATGTTTTCCTAAGCTTTGGAGACTTAAAGATAAGGTTGGTTGCAGTAATAGTGATGGTCGAGATGCGTTTGTTTTCCTAAAGAAGCCTGTTAGGTCGGCAGTAGAAGGATCGTCTTTGAAATGCGATGGTGGAAAAAGGAAAGGATTAAAGGCAGAAAATGGAAAGTTTTCGGGACACGAGGTGTGTCTAAGGAGTATGGGACCATTCTGTATGTGCAGAAAACAACCTCCCAAGCTAAGTAAAAAGAGCAACTCAACATGTTTTTCTAAGCTTTGGAGACTTAAAGATAAGGTTGGTTGCAGTAATAGTGATGGGCCATCGAGATATCAAAATGCATGTGCGCGTGTTCGCCATACACCGGTAAACACTCAATCATTATACTCTATATACACATGTGGATTACGTAGGTTAAAGTACATGGAGTCGTTTTCTGTAAAACTACATCAGATTTGTTTATAGATATGCAATCATTGAAGTTTTGCAACCACACTATTCCTATCTATAATCATAACTAATTGATATGAGTAAATGGTTTTTTTATGTAGATTAATGAACCTGTGCCATCACAAGCACCATTGACTAGACATTGTCACCAGCAGATGGTAGTTTTGGATTAATCATATCATACTCAAACTTCATATCTATATAAGTTAATATATAGTACCTGCAACTAATTGATAGTATTATAAAATGGTTTGTTAATGTAGATTGAAGAGCCATTGCCATAAAAAACAATCAAAAGAGCTATGGCGAAGTTACCAAATAGGCCACAAAAAATTCAAGCCTTAGCTAATCGTTTCATAAACCGCAAAGACCGAAACGAACAGATCTATGTTGCATCTCCTGATGGAATGTATGACGAAACCTTTTACGAGTCTGTTGAATATGAGTCGTTATTAGGTTGGATGACGAATGATTGGATTGATGGCACCATACTTCATTGGTGGTGCATGTAAGTTTGTTAATGTTTTAATAATTATTACTATAACATAAATTCTTTCTAATCAATTATAATAATTATTATATTCTTGATCTAGGCACCTGTTTGAGATGGTAAGTAAGGAAGAGTTCAACACCTGTGCATTTTTCAATCCCACGATTATCCAAGGGCGTGTGTGCGATCAAGAGAGTAATTTTGCCATAAAGCATATTCTCGCTACTGTTGAAGCACATAAAGAGAAAGAGATATTCCTTGCACCATATTTGCAAGAGTACGCTATTTTCTTGTTATAATATAGTTTTAATTAGCATGCATTGTTTATACTAAGATGTTTAAACTTTTTGTGTAGTTCTCACTGGGTCTTATTTTTAATTTGCCCTAAGACAAGGACGGGATACATATTCGATTCATACAAACGAGACAAGAAAAAGACCTCAAACAGTTTCTATCTGAGCAACACAGTGGAAAGGTTAGTAATTTAAAATATACACATTTAGGGGTGTTATCAGGTTGGGTATCGGTTTGTCGGGTGTTATCGGGTCGGGTGATTCGGGTTATCAGTTTACAAAATAAGCCTGACTCAACTTATATATTTATTCTCTACAATTAAATTCTTGAGTAGGCAAGCAAAACCATATTTGACCTGCGAAAGCCGTATGAATTATTGTATTTGATCTAAACAAGGCCCATCTCACTAAGCTACCATGTTCTTTAATTCATTAAAGTGTGTTGAAATTGCATATGTGATGTTAGATGACTATCATTGAGTACCAAGTTAGTACTTAGTAAGTTGTAGCAAAACAGGATATAGTACCACAACAATAGTCAAAATCCTCGTTAGTAGCCATAACAAAAGCATTTATATATTAATAAAATGTTACGTGCTGATCTTGTGCATCTAAACTCTTTATCACAGTAGGTAGTATTTCATCTCAGTACCAACAATCCACCATTTCTCCATGTGAAATCTTATTGGAAATGTATAATATTCTTACTTAATACCATTCTTGTTTAGGGCTTTTGACAATTCATTCAAGTGGACTATGCTTGAGGTAAATCATCTACTATTTGCGTGTATACTAGCTTTTAAATGTATACACGTATAATATTTTATGTATACTTGTTATTTGATGATAGTGTAACCAACAAGTAACTTTATGGGAATGCGGCTACTACGTGATGAAGTTTGTTTTTGAAACTTTGTATATAAAACAAAAAACCTTCTCGCGTGAGGTAAATGTTTATACACTTTGTTTATTTGCATTTAATCGGTTATGTGGAACTATTAACGTTTTATCTTATTATGTTTATAGCTTCATGACTCTACCAGAGCTTTAAGGAAAGATGAGTTGGATGGATTGATAATCAATGCGGGATCAAAGTTTTTCCAGGAATATTGCAATGACGATTAGGCAAGTTAATGATTTCTATAAGATCGGTACGTGGGAAAGATGTGGTTATCTAGTTGCTGTTGTTGGCGCGTTGCTTTAGTAGGTTCACTAATGGTATTTTAATTGTTTTCTTTAGTGTGTCGTTTGAAGGTTTTAGTTGCTTGTGTTAGGTCTTTGTCTTCAATCAAGTAGGCTGTTTGTTTTCATTTTAATAGGATGTTTCATACAAGTTCATCTCTTTTGTTTGTTGATGGCTTGTGCCTCTTTGTATGGCTAGACCTTTTTTGTTTATTTAGTAATATGTTCTTTTGAAATGAAATTGTTGAAGTACTTTTTTGTGTTGTGATTGTTTAATAATGTATTTCTAGCAGTAAATTGTCAAATGCTAGCATTTTGCTCCAGAAAGCTGTCAAATAGCATTTAGCTCCAGAAAGAACCCATTTTAAGGAACGCTATAACTAACCCATTTTAAAGAACGCTCCAAAACCCAAATAGACTAGCTTTAAAACAAAGTCATTTTAAAGAACGGTTAGGAACAACCGTGACTTAAAACAACTTAAAACCAAAATCCCGTGACATAAAATCACTTTTTAGGAACGGTTAAAAAACCGTACTAAAAAACAACTTATCTTTTGGAACGCCATTTATTAAGACGGTTCAAAAACCGTTCTTTAAAATCTTTTTAACCGAACCTAATAATCCTTTTTCCACTAGTGCAAGTTCTTTAAGTGTGCGCGTCACTTCTCAAACGATGTACAACATGAAAGTGATTTGTAGGTCAGGAAAACCTCAGACATATAGATAAAAAACATTGTCACATAAGCGATGTTTACACTTTAAAAATTAGGCCAAGAGCATATTTTTAAGCGTTAATTTATCAACTGAGGACTCGAGTGAGGTTCATTAATCATTATTTGCGTGGTTAGTTTAAATATCCTTTCTTCTTTTCTCCCTATTTCTGCAGCAAGAACCCTGATTTATTTGGAGAGCTTAGCAAAGGCCAAAGCCCCAAGGTCATGTCTCTCCTATCCTTACATTTGATGATGCACATTAGTGTGCAATATGAACTAAAACATCTGACTTAAGTACTATTTTGTTCAAAAATTTGGTAACTTTTAATGCATTTATGTTATGATAATCATGCGGTGTTTAGGCTAAAAATCTATATGCAGTTCATGGTTTTTTCCTGCTCGGATTCTCGAGTTTGTCCATCACATATTCTAGATTTCCAGCCGGGTGAGGCCTTTATGGTTCGAAACATTGCTAGTATGGTCCCCCCATATGACAAGGTGTTGTTTATTTTCATATTATTAAATAGTCAAACCATATTGCATCATTTAAGCCTAACAATGCAACAGTTAACTATAATCCTTTTGAATAATTGATTCCTTGTGCAGATAAAGTACTCGGGAGTGGGGGCAGCTATTGAATATGCAGTATTGCATCTGAAGGTGATACAGTGTTAAACAACCCTTTCTAGCTATAATCCTACATGTTGGGACATCTATCCCATACTTAATTTTTGCTCTATCAGTCTAAAGAATTTATGTTTATGGGTAAAATTGTGGTCTTCAGGTGGAGTACATTTTAGTAATCGGACACAGCTGCTGTGGGGGGAGTAAAGGGCTCATGTCTATCCCGGACGATGGGACTACATCTTCGTAAGCAACTTTATTTCATTAGTAACGAGACGGTATTTTCATCATTTTCTTGTAACTTTATGTCATTAGTACAAGTCACTGAATCGAGTACCATATTGTATATGACCAGCGACTTCATTGAGGATTGGGTAAAAATATGTTCCACTGCTAAAAGCAAGGTGCAAGCAGAATTTAAGGATTTGAATTTTGCAGAACAATGCACCAAGTGTGAGATGGTAAGTTGAAACAAATTTAAAATATTCTTACTGAAGTCAAACTTCATTTTTACTGAATAAAGTGAAAAATGCAGGAGGCTGTGAATGTATCTTTGGGGAACCTATTAAGTTACCCTTTTGTTAAAGCAGCAGTTATGAACAAAACACTTTCCCTAAAAGGAGGATATTACAACTTTGTTAAGTGCAGTTTTGACACCTGGTCTCTTGATTATGGTGTTTCACCCTCTCTCGCTGTCAAATAGTATATACATGCATGCTTTACAGGTTTTCATGTGAAAGATAAGGGGACCCGAATCCATGACCTCTGATATATTAGAGATTAAGGGGAGGACTAGGACACCGTTCAAGCTGCATGTTTTATAGTCTAAATAACTTTTAGTAGGATAAAGATAAGAATACTTTACTTGTCTTCTCATTCAGTTATTTTCATATAAATTATAATGTAATAAGCTCTCAAATGTAGGGCAAATAAATGCTGGATAACTGGAGCAATTGTATGCTCCCCACAAAATTGTAAAGGTTCTCTTTTACATATACTAAATTTCACAGTTGATCTAGGACCGCATGATTAGTGATATGTAGATTCTTCTAGGGTCATGATGCTTTATACTCGCGACATTAGATTTTGTTGTTAAGTGGCTTTGATGAGGAATATGAGGATACCGTTTAGAACCCATTTGTTTTGCCAAGTTTCCTCTATTTTTATCACAGTTTTAACTCTATCAATCATGCAATTTAAATCCAATTCAAAGTATGAAGGAAGATGGTATACATAAGCTAAAACATGAACAAACAAGTCATTGAAACTGCCCTAAAATGTCAATTATTAAACACACTCGGCACATGTTTGCTTACACTTATTTGGCTAGCTTTTCCAAAATATACTCTTCAGAAACAGGATATACAACAACCTTTCCAGTAGCTCTATTAGTTTCAAGGTATGAGAAAGCTTCTTTCACTCTGTCAAATGGAAACGGACTGTTTGGGTCAATTACTGCCTTCACCTTCCCACTCTCTAAATACGGGTTCAGCTTTGTCAACGTGGAACCGGTTGAGGTCACAACAAACCGGAAACCTGGTGGTGTCACTGCACCAGTTAGGACGACTACACTTCCACCTTCCTTCACCACCTTCGATGCTTTCTCCCCTTGCCCTGCAACCAATAAGATAATGATCATCTCACTTTCAACCGTCAAATCTTTTTTGACCCAATAAGCACACTCACATTATCAATGTGTGTGTGATTATCAATTGTAACATAATTACAACAACGACTTACCAATGGCATCATATACAACATCATATTTGTCTGGCAGTTCTTCAAAGTTCTCTTTTGTGTAATCAATGGCTACATCAGCGCCTAAACTTTTGAGCAACTCCAGTTTTGGCGTACTAGATGTGGCTGCTACTTCTGAAGCACCAAATACTTGTTTTGAAAGGTGCATAGAAAAGTCTTGCTAATGAATAAACATAGATCACTCATACGTCAAAGCACACTACAACAGTTGCCATTTTCCCCAGCGACAAAACCGGGGTATCCAGGGCGACTTGTCGCTAGGGATGCGTTTCTCGGGCGACATGTCGCCCGGGATAAGTTGAGCGGAAAAGCTCGAAGGGGATATGTTCCCGAGCGACTTACCCGGGCGACAACGCCAGGCCCACGTGGTTTTAGTGAAGCAATTAAGTGCCACCGTGGAGGGTTTTCTCGGTCGACATGTCGCCCGGGATAATCGGTTTATAAAATCACTAATTAAAATTGATGTTAGATTAATTAATTATTTAGGACGAATCCCGGGCGACATGTTGCCCGGGAATGTTTTTTAAATAAATTCAATTTTCAAATATAATAGGAATTTTGTCGGTTGTGGTAAGTTTCCCGGGCGACATGTCGCCCGGGATACCCCTACACTATTTTTAGGTATTATTTTCCCGGGCGACATGTCGACCGGGAAGAGGCTGCAATAAAAAAATTTTTACCTTTCCCGGGGGACATGTCGGCCTGGATCTGCATTTTTTTTGGGACTGCCTACACAGCAGGCTATATCCAGATTTTTTTCGGAATTTTTCGAGAAAAAATCTACCAATACATAAACCTGTGTAAACCAATATATAATCTACCAAAATACATTACAACTTGTATCCAAAACACAATACGATCAACGCATTTGATATAATAACGCTAAATACGTCCAAAATCCGAATAAACAAAACTTGCATTATCCGCAAGATACAAGTCAATATTCACCAAGATAACAAGTTTTAAATGTACGGGGAAACAAATATTCACATAAGGGTCGCCAAGATAACAAGTTCCAAAACACACGTACTTAAGACACAAAATAGCATATATATACTTACCCACATCTCCTAACTATCGTCCTCATCCTCTCCGTCCTCGCCGTCGTCCTTACCCCCTTATCCTATGGCACACAACAACATTAGGGACAAGAAGCACACAAATTACACAACTTGGTCTTGTACAACACCATGGCAATTAAACCTAGCCCTAATATGTCTCACTTTGACTACAACTTTCCTTAAGACCCTCATTTGTGTTTCTTGACCACTATTGCAATCTTTTGACTAGCTAGATCATATATAATACATGTATATGAGATAAACACATACATACACTTAACACTTGGTGTAAAAGATCAAAACTCTCTCCCTTTTTCTCCTTTGAAGCCCACGGCTCACACACCCCTTCATACATAATCCATACAAATTTTTCTACAACCTATACAAGCCATTACACATCATTCCTAAGATATACTAAGGTGTTTGCAAGCCTTGGTTAACCATTTACAAGTATTAAAGAAAAGAAAGTGAGATTAGGGTTCATAACCTAATCTAGGGTTTTCTTGTTTGCAAGCTTTGGTTTAAAGTCTAAACAAGGGTTTAGCACATATTTTTCATCATCATACATCATCACTAAGGTTACCTAAAACCTTTATCTTTTCATTTTCATGATTATATGTGTATATGATGTTTATGTAGTAAAATCACCATTAGGACCTTTTTAACATGTAAAATGTATTTTTACTTGTGGTTATGAATTTGTGCACTTATACACATGTTATGTTGATGGTAAGATCATGTTATAAATGAATACATAAGTGTTTTACAATCTTGGTTAAGCCTAAAAAGTGTTAATGCAAGATTAGGGTTTCTAATGATTTACTTAAAAAGCTACAAGTAAATGTGTATAAATAACTTGTTAATCTTGTTACCATGGGCTTATGAGGACAATGGATGAACTCTTGGACATTAATATAAGTATCACATATGTCAAATATAGTTATAAAGGATTTATGGTAAACTACTAAAGTGAAAAGTACATAAAACAAGTTTATTATAAAAGTATACACTTTGATATTAAGGGGCTGTTTGGAATCCGAATTTCCAACAGTGGGTTTGACACTTTAGAAAAATAATACAACTCATGACGATTCCAAAAAGGTACGAAACTCAAAAAACGGATTAATAACGAAAAAGATACGCTAATTACGAGTTATACATTTATTAAACGGGTTTATAAAATAACTTTTATAAAAATTATACAAAACAGGAAGTTTGGTATTTTTAACAGATTATACATATTTTTAGGATTCCAAAACAATAAGAAACGTAATTTTTTGATTAAAAACCAAGAAGTTATGAATTACGCAAGTTTATACACATAAAATGTATAAAAATACTTTTATAAAACTATTTTTATAAAAAGTTACTGTTCATGAGAGAAACATTAATTTTTGGGGTTTTTGGCTTTAAATAGCCACGTACTTTTCCAAATATACCCATATGGTACGTGTACTAAATTTATTATCCATATGGTACATGAACTTTACATTTCGTGTCAATATGGTACATTTATTACCGGCTACTTGTAAAACCGGTTACTTTTTAGGAATTTTTTTTTAACTTTTTAAATATTTTTTTTTTCATTATTTCGAAAAAAGTAATTTTTTTTACAAAATTAAAAAAAAATCGCACTTTTTTAGAACTTAATTTTGTAAACAAATTTACTTTTTTTTGTACTTTTTAAATTTAAAAAATATTTTTTTTTACATTATTATTCGTAAAAAATTTAATTTTTTTACAACTTTTTTTAAACAAAATTGTACTTTTTAAAATCTTAATTTAATTTTTTTTTTTAAATAATCGAATTTTTTTTCTTACGGAATTATTTTTAAAGTTAAGAAAATTTTAAAAAATTAAAACATTTTTACCGTTTTCTTCGAAAAAATAAAAACATTTTTTTTAAAGTTAAGAATTTTTTTTAAAATAATCGAAAAAATAAAAACATTTTTTTTAAAATTTTAAAAGTTAAAACAGTTTTTTAAAGTTAAGAAAAATCTAAAATATAAAAAAACTAAACGTTTTCCTTTGAAAAAAATAAAAAAATTCAAAAAAATTTTAACGATTTTATACAATTTTACGTTTTAAAAAGTACGAAATATTTTTTTAAAGTTTTGCAAAAAAATTCTAAATTTAGTACACGTACCATATGGGTACATTTGAGAAGATGATGAATAGTGTATGCCA
The DNA here is from genome assembly GCA_026074375.1 of Tanacetum coccineum. Taxonomy (NCBI): domain Eukaryota; kingdom Viridiplantae; phylum Streptophyta; class Magnoliopsida; order Asterales; family Asteraceae; genus Tanacetum; species Tanacetum coccineum. The sequence goes on along the minus strand of BQNB010036616.1, from coordinate 5,769 downwards.
CGTAAGCGTTTAGCCTGTTAAACAGGTGGAAAATTCAGTTTACGTACCATATTGACACGAAATGCAAAGTTCGTGTATGATATGGGCAATAAATTTAGTACACGTACCATATGGGTACATTTGAGAAAGTACGTGGAGAAAGTCGTGGCTTATTTTAAAGCCAAAAACCCTGAATTTTTGTAAACATCATAAATAAAATAGAACTATTCAATTACGAGAACGATGCTCGAAAGATATTCTAAAAATGGAGCTAACATACGAATAAAATACGACTTTTACGATAATTCTGAGGTTTATAAAAGTAATTTTATAAAATTTATGAATTAGTAATCGCAAAAATATGATAATTTTTGATAACAAAGTCGTGGTTCGAAGGAATCACAAAAATCGGGATTAAACACGAATAAGTTATTGCCATTTTTACGGGTATTTCTACAATAATTAAATTTTATAAAAGTAATATTTTATAAAAAGTCGTTTGAACAGTAAAGTACTGTTCTTCAGAAGGTTATAAAATATTAAAATGTAATATTTTAATAATATCATCTCTATACGAAGACTGTGGTCGTAAGTAACGCGAGGAAAAACCGGGGGGGGGGGGGGTGTTTTTTAAAACGGGAAAGTTATGTAGTTAACTGAAACGATAATTATGAAAAGTTTCACTCTATATACAACGTTATATAAATTACAAATAGATGGTGAATGTAAGCTAAATAAGGACTACGTATATGTTTTTAGTTAATCAAGGTACTTAGTACTTATATGACCTAAAATTGTTTTGGTTGCATTCGGGCGTTTTAGCGACGCATTTTCAGTTGTGAAGTTAATATTATTGATTAACTCACTCGAGGTGAGTTTATAGCCCTACGTTTTACTGATTTTATTTATGTTTTTGGGGTGAGAACATGCTTGTTACAAATTTATGATTGGTTTGAGTTCATTACCTGTGCATTTGAAATTCGTTTTGCAAATTGGATATATTGCTTGTTTACGTTATTTTTGAAAACAAGGACATTTTCTTACTGTACCCGAATCGATTACGGTTTAGCTTAAGTGGATTGACTGTTAATTACCTGAGGGTAGCGTGAGTGTTATGTATAGATTTATTTGGGGGTTGACTACTCCCGTTCGGGTGACAAAGCTATCACTAGTTCGAGATCGAACTAACGAACGTTATTACATTGTCGTATTTAAATAACGATATACTGATGACCTGAACCTTACGGTGCCTTGAATAAAGTGGCATACTTATATGAGTCTACGTAGCGGTTCCATAAACTTAGAGTAATCGTAATCATTATTTTTGAAACGTTTTATTATGCTCATTACAATATTTAATTGAAACATTTTGGGATATTGTGCTCATTACAATATATAATTGAAACATTTTGAGATATTGTGTTCATTACAATATTTAATTAAAATATTTTTGGGATATTGTGCTCATTACAATATATAATTGAAACATTTTGGGATATTGTGCTCATTACAATATATAATTGAAACGCTTTGGGATATCGTGCTCATTACAATATATACTTGAAACATTTTGGGATTTTATTTACATTTACAAAAACCTATGAACTCACCAACTTTATGTTGACACTTTTTATGCATGTTTTTCTCAGGTGAATTAGATGCTTAGCTTATTTGATGTGCAATGGAGTCTAAACAATTCAAGATTTCTTTTCAAATGACACAGTTAGAGGTCGTTCTTATATCTTGTGCAATGTTACTCATGAAGTGACACGCCCAGGATATCTATATTTCGCTGCGACCCATTTTTGGGGGTGTTACCTATGTAAAGTATACTTTTGTTATGAACTCATTAGCTATGAGAGGCTAAATCTCTCATGACTGCTTGGTGAAGTTACGATAATGAATAAGTGTTTGGTATGATCTTGATCGCTTTAATCTTAAGCTTATGTTGCAAACATGTTATATCTTATCTTATCTATTTTTGCTTATCAACTTAGATTATATAATCATATCTGTATAGGTCGAAAGACCCGTTATGATCTATGTGGTTTTAATGATTTGTCTATGGTCTTTAACGTTTGTGCCGAGAAATCTACTTTCGTAAATTGATAAACAAAATAAGCTTTGATATAATAATAACTGGAATATTTGAGTGACACATTTGGTCTAGTTAACTAAATATAAGTCTTAAGTTAACCATGTTAGTTTGTGAAAATGTTTTCTAACGAGAAATCAATTTTATAAATTAAAGTCCCATATTCAAGGTCAAATCATTTCCAACACTTATAAGTTATTTTCAACTATCCGAGTAGTCATACTTTTTATCATTGGTAAAACTAAAATATTTTCAAAATTTTTAAAGTCTATTTTCTTTCTGGTTATTTGAATACTACTCTAATCCATGTGGATGACCTAGTCTTACCTAAAAATATTATACTACATACGTGGGTTATACTTTTACCCGTGTGTTTCCATATAATTATCCGGTATTTTTATTCTTATAAATTTAAAGCTTTTGAAACACATCAGTTATATAATCTATGTTAATTCTATTTTAATTCTATGTTAAACCTATGTCAGTCTAAATCCTAATTCTAATGAAAAAAGGGGGGTTTTCAGCCTGAGAGACTAGCACGATTTGGTTGGTGACTACAATCAATTCAAGAAACTGTTACCCATGCAAGCTAATTAACAAAAGATAAAATAGCGGTCGATCCTTATATAAGAAAACTGTATTAACCATTATTAATCCAATTAGAACGTTGGTTTGTTTATTTAGTGCAATGATTTCTTCTCTCGACGTGGCATATCATTCTTAAGACTTAGGCGTTACATCATCCTAAGAGCTAGACACGTTAATTTTGTCACAATTAAAGCATCCGCATAAAGCATCCTTATTTGCTTATTATAATCTATCTTAGGGATTAAAGCAATGGTGATCTTGTTAAACCCTAGCTCGTAAAGACTTTACCCATTTACCGCTTAATGGCAATCTATACACTAGTAGTCCACTTATCCAACTATCCAATGGAATCAGAACGTTATTTGTTGAATTATCTAGGTCACCTGCTAGTCAACACGATCAATAAACCATTGGCAATATCCAATTAACTAGTTAAGGCCGAAGCGTATCCTAGACATAAACTTAGAAGGACAATATTTGCGTAACTATTATTCTAGGTGTATAAATTGTTATATGGAGAGCTATCCCGGACTCTAGATCCGCTTGGTCCACTTAGCTAGATCTAGTTGAATGATAGGTCGCATACAAAAGCGCGTAAACAAGTATAAATTGATAAACATAAACAAGCATACAACGATAAATCAAGAAATCGATATAAATAAATACCAAACATTCAGATCTTCATAATAATGGCTAATACCCGAAGGTATTAGCCTTCAAACGTCATAATAAATACAAGAGTAATAATTTAGCCACGGTAAACTAACCGAGTTAACAAATGATACCAAAAACTAAACGATTACTAAAGTATATGGAATTACACGATGTCTCCTATGGAATTGAATACGTTGCTCGACCTCTTCTACTCTTTTTCTCCTCTAAAAATCGACTTTTGTGGTTTAGGTATCAAGAATATGATTTAGCACACTTAAAACTCATTTTTGGGTTTTCTATTTATAATGTATGGAAGTCGGTTTAATACGGCGTATCCAATGGGTTGGATACGGCTTATTGGGGATTTCTTGGAGTAGGGTCCACGTTTGATATCATCCAGAATATTATATTGATTCCATATCTTGAATACGGCGTATTGAGTCCTCTAGATACGGCATATTGATCTTTAATCTTCTGTGGTCTTTGGTGAGTGCATGCACGAATACGCCGTATCTTCTTGATGGATACGGCGTATTGGTCTTCAGAATAGTAATCTTCAAAATATCTTCATTTAAGCTCCAGAATGCTCGTCTTTTGCTATGTTTCACCAATTACTCCATAATTATTGCTATTCTCAAATATAAACGATTAAGTAACAATTCTTTGCAATAACTATACAAAATAGGTTAATATCGTGGGATAAAGGATGCTATAAAATAGATGTTATTTGATGTCATCGATGATATCATTTTTGGGTCTGCAAAGAAGGAAATGTGTACTGAGTTTGAGAAGATAATTCATAAAAGATTCCAGATGAGTTCTATCAGAGAGCTCACTTTCTTCTTATGACTGCAAGTAACACAGAAAAGTGATGGAATTTTCATAAGTCAGGATAAATATGTGGATGAAATTTTAAGGAATTTTGATTTTTCAACTGTGAAGATAGCAAGCACACCTATGGAGACTTCAAAGCTATTACTCAAGGATACAGAAGCTGAAGATGTTGATGTTCATTAATATAGATCAATGATTGGATCATTGATGTATCTAACAACTTCTAGGCCTGATATAATGTTTGTTGTATGTGCTTGTGCAAGATTTCAAGTCACACCTAAAGTTTCACTTCTTTATGCTGTGAAAAGAATCTTTAGATACTTGAAAGGTCAACCTAAATTGGTCCTTTGGTATCCTAAGGACTCACCATTTGACTTGGAAGCTTATACTGACAGTGACTATGCTGGTGCTAGGTTAGATAGGAAATCCACAACAGGAGGTTGCCAATTTCTTGGAAGAAGATTCATTTCATGGCAATGCAAGAAGCAAACCATAGTTGTCAGCTCTACTACTAAAGCAGAGTATGTAGTTGCTGCTAGTTGTTGTGGTCAAGTACTCTGGATTCAAAATAAAATGCTGGATTATGGATACAACTTCATGAATACCAAGATTTTCATTGATAATGAAAGCACAATCTGCATAGTTAAGAAGCTAGTGTTTCACTCAAAGACTAAGCACATTGAGATCAGACATCACTTCATTAAGGATTCAAATGAGAAGAACCTTATACAGATGATCAAGATTCACACAAATCAGAATGTTGCAGATCTCCTCACAAAAGCATTTGATGTTGGCAGATTTTAATATCTAATTGCAAGTATTAGAATGCTTAACCTCTGAAGCATTAATTGAAGGGGGGGTTAATTGTATTAATATGCAGCAGAAATGATGCTTGGAATGGAATAGAACATCAGCTAATGATGAACTTCAAGTTAGTGCTGTTGGCCTTAACTTACTACTGGTAAGTATAATTAGTATTGCTAGTTATGTCTACTACTGATGTGTTAGTACTGTTTGTTATAATCAATATAGTAAGAATGAGAGATGTGTTAAATCAAAAACAGACAGAGAGAAAAGAGAGCAAAAAGAAATGAGAGAAGCAGTGAGTTCAAAAACAGAAGAGAGATGTATGATTAAAAACAGATAGAGTGAATTGGTGAGAAAAATAATTGAGAATAAAAACAGAAACAGAGCTTGTGAGAATCAACATTGATGATGGAAATGCTTATTGGAACAAAATTGAGGTTAAAACTGGTATCTTAAAAGTTAATACTGCTAGGTATTACTTAGTACTGCTGAGCATTATTTAGTACTGTTAGTCTAAACTTAGTACTGCTGGGCATTACTTAGTACTGTCAGGCTAAACTTAGTATTGTTATTATACCGTTAGTACTGGTTGGGGCATAACAGATTTTTGGCAATTAAATATAGCCTTTGAGATATTTCTGCCATATATTTCGCTTATAGGGGTCTATAATTTGGATAATTCTTGATCTTTCTTTCCCTTATAAGCTTTCTTCAATATAAAGATTCAATTTTATTCAGTCGGTCCAATCAAAACCTTAAGCGCTTTCTATAAAATCTCAATTAACTTTGCCAAACTCTTATACTCTCATCAA